>CM019908.1:36096058-36188819 GCA_009764595.1 Geothlypis trichas
CTGCTGCCTCACCTGGGCACTCCATGGCTGTCACTGCTGCTCACCTGGGCACTCCATGGCTGTCACTGCTGCTCACCTGGGCACTCCATGGCTGTCACTGCTGCTCACCTGGGCACTCCGTGGCTCACTGCTGTCAGTGCTGTCAGTGCTGCTCACCTGGGCACTCCATGGCTCAGTGCTGCTCACCTGGGCACTCCATGGCTGTCAGTGCTGCTCACCTGGGCACTCCATGGCTGTCACTGCTGCTCACCTGGGCACTCCATGGCTCAGTGCTGCTCACCTGGGCACTCCATGGCTGTCAGTGCTGTCAATATCAGTCATCTGTCCTGCACAGCTGCACCCACATCCCCATCCCAATGACCCCACACTGTGTGCCACACACAGCTCAATGACCCTGAACTGTGTGCCACACACAGCCCCATCCCAGTGACCCCAAAGTGAGTGCCACACACAACCCCAATGACCCCAAACTGTGTGCCACACACAGCCCAGTCACCCCAAACTGTGCCATACACAACCAAATGACCCCAAAGTGTGTGCCACACACAGCCCAATGACCCTGAACTGTGTGCCACACACAGCCCCAGTGACCCCAAACTGTGCCACACACAGCCCAATGACCCCAAAGTGTGTGCCACACACAGCCCCATCCCAGTCACCCCAAACTGTGTGCCACACACAGCTCCAGTCACCCCAAACTGTGTGCCACACACAGCTCCAGTCACCCCAAACTGTGTGCCACACACAGCTCCAGTCACCCCAAACTGTGCCACACACAGCCCCATCCCAGTCACCCAAACCCAGTGCCCTCATAGCCAGAGCTGGACCCCAGCAGGTGCTGGGTGCTGGGTGCTGGGCCCCTCTCAGAGCCACCCAAGCTCTGTCCAGCCTGGCTGTCACAGACCCCTGGGTTTCCAGGCTTTGGGGAGCAGACAGACAGACAGACAGACAGCCTGAGCAGGCTGGGCACGGCCATGAGCTGCTCCAGCCCCTGGAGCCTCAGAGGGAGCCAGCCCAGAGCTCTCCTCCCCAGGGCACCCATGCCCACAGCAAAGCCCACCCAGGAAGGGTCTCTGAAGTGGCACCTGCCGTTGTTTTGGTGATGCCAGGTAAGTTTGAAAGCCAGCTCAGCACTCACACCTTGCTGCTCCAGCCTTACCAAGACTGAAATCCTCTCCAGCACAGCTCGGGGAGAGGAGAGCCAGCAATGCTCCACCTGCAGCTGCTCAGAGCAGACACTCCATGGAGGATCTGCCTCTGGGAAAGCAAAACCAGCCTGTGTTATTGCTTGGAGGAACTGCTCCTGTCTCCAGCCAGGCCTGAGCAGGGATATTGCTGCTGTGAGCAGCAATAACAGGATTTGTTCCACAGAAACACGAGGAGTATTTTGGAAATGATTGTCAGGATGGGAACTCTGGAAATGAAGTATTTTGGAAATGATTGTCAGGATGGGAACTCTGGAAATGAAGTATTTTGGAAATGAAGTATTTTGGAGTATTTTGGAAATGATTGTCAGGATGGGAACTCTGGTTTTCTGGGCACTAAACAAACACACAGCCACCAGTGTTTTCCTAATAATAGATTAAAGCTGGAAATGGGCACTGCAGGGAGAGATGAGCAGCATCCAGCCCCCAGCTCCAGCAGGGCCAGAGTGGCTGTGTCAGGAGCCAGGGCTCACCCACTGTCAGCACAGGCTGTGTGACCACCCTCACTTCAGATTTACCTCTGCAGTGACAGCTGGGCAGGCAAGAAAAGGAAAATGAAGCCTGCGTGAGGCACAGCTTTGGAGAGCATGGGGTCAGGAATCAGTGGGGAGCCACATCCCAGCACCCCAGGGTGCTGCAGCCCCTTTGCCCTCCTGGCACTGCCCAGGTTTCCCCTTTGGGCTGCAAACCATCAGTGCTGTGCACACAGACTCTGCTGTGTGCTCAAACACCTCCCAAGTACAACAAACCCTCACAGAAACTTCCCAGCCTGACAAACTCAGCCTTCCCCCAGCCAAGCCAGCCTAAATAACAGCCTCTGCCTTCCTTCCAGGAGGCTTCCTTTAATATTTAGACCAAAATATTATGATTGTCGTTATTAATTAGGCATTCCCTAAGTACTGTTTATCTTTGTGTTTGAGTCATTTCCTGAGAGTGTCTTCATGAAAGCACCTGCCAATTCAGCTCCAGAAATCACACACAGAACCAATCTGCATTTCCCAGTCCCACCCCTTCTGCTCTGAGCAATGACAGCCTGAATCAGTCCCCAGCACTGACATGGAAATCCGTGTTTGCAAATGGGACCTGACCTGTGCCAGCTGTGACCTGGCACAGCCACGGGCTGCAGTTACAGCAAACCAGACACAGAAACACAGAACTAAACCCCAAACACACAGCAGCAATTAAAAAACACCCCAGCACAACTCCCTAAAGTCAGCAGAGAAAGGAACAATCCAGTCTAATTCACCCCCTCCAAGTGCCACCCACCTGCACATGGCTGAGCAATGCACTGAGTAACCCTTGTCATCAAAGCTGGTGAGGAGAACAATGATCTAAAGAGCAGATCCAAGATTAATAAAAGGAAAAAGCCATTCTAAGCAGAAGCTTTTATTCTTTTATTTCTGTGTGTTGCTACCAGAGCAGCTCTGAACTGGAATGCCTTCACTGGAATGCCTTCCAGACCACCTGGCACTTATGGCTCAAAAACATCCCTGTGCTAACACAAGTGTCAAATGGTTGTTATAACTGTTTAATTGCCCACAAGAGAGGTTATGCTACCATTCCTTTTATTTTAATTATGGTGTTGAAGTCCTGGGCTGTGAGCCTCAGCACAGGTGGAGCAAAGGGGGCTCAGGGGGCCCTTGTGGCTCTGCACAGCTCCTGCCAGGAGGGGACAGGCTGGGGACAGGGACAGGAGCAGAGGGAACGGCCCCAGGCTGGGCCAGGGACAGTCTGGGTGAATTTTGGGAAAATTTTCTATCCAAAAGGTTTGTCCAGCCCTGGCACAGCTGCCCAAGGAGGGTTGGAGTGCCCATCCCTGGAGGGTCTCACAGCCCTGTGGATGTGGCACTGGGGACAGGGGCACTGGTGGCCCTGGCAGGGCTGGGCATGGTTGGGCTGGGTGTTCCCAGGGGGCTTTTCCAGCCCCAGGGCTTTGCAGCTCTGTGATTTCCAGGCTTCCCAAAGCACAGCTGAGTCACCCTGGGGGACACAGGCAGGAGGGACAGGGAGGCAGAGCAGAGCCACAGCAGTGCCAGGGGAGGGGGACTCTGGAGATCAGCTCATGCAGCCCTGGGTCTGTGTGCAGATGGGTCTGTGTGCAGATGGGTCTGTGTACAGATGGGTCTGTGTACAGATGGGTCTGTGTGCAGATGGGTTTATTTACAGATGGGTTTATTTACAGATGGGTTTATTTACAGATGGGTTTATGTACAGAAGGCTCTATGTACAGAGAGGTTCTGCCTGTGCAGCTCTCAGGTGAAGGGTGAGGAGTGCTGCAGAACCCCTGCACGAGCTCCCTGTGCCCCCTGAGCTGCCAGGCTCAGCCCTGGGGCTCTCAGGCTGGGCTGTGACCCGGCTCCCAGGGGTGGCACAGCCCAGGGGCACCAGCTGTGCCTCCCCAGCCTCGGGACCAAGGACAGACACCCCTGGGATGGACGGACAGACCGAGCCCATCCCAGCCAGGAGAGCACAGCCTGGGCCAGCACCTGCTCAGCCTGGGTGAGCATGAGCAAAGCCAGAGCATCCAGCAGCTAAAATTCTCCTTTGCACTGCAGCTCGTTTCCTCACAGGCCATTTGTTGAAGACACTAAATTTCCCGATTTTTCTGGTTTTTTGGGGTTTTTTTCCAATGGCATTTCATTTGATCCTATCTCCTTTCCAGAGTGTTTGTAAGCCTTTCTTTTCAGGTTCTCAAGATTCCATTTCCCTTCCCAAAAGGAAATGAAATTTCCTTTCCACCAGTTGTACCCTCCCAGCCTCGGGACCAAGGACAGACACCCCTGGGATGGACGGACAGACCGAGCCCATCCCAGCCAGGAGAGCACAGCCTGGGCCAGCACCTGCTCAGCCAGGGAGAGACGAGCAAAACCAGAGCACCCAGCAGCTAAATTCCACCTCTTCACCTCCACACACCTGAATTCCAAACACACTTGGGATGAACGTACAAACTGATGGAGGCAGTGAATTGTGTCCCAGGATAAGGCAGTGAATTCTGAATTCCCCCCTCCTGTCAGAAGGCAGCACACGTGAGCTGGGCCCTGCAGTGAGGGGATCATTGGGCACACACTCTGTGCCCCCACAAGGAACATCCCCACCTGCCCCAGGTGGCACCTGTAGCTCTAAAACATCACATTTGTATTGGATTTGTCAGTTACCCATCTTCCAATCAATACCTCAAACACAAGTGAACTGAAATTCATTTCTGTAGCAAATCCAAACATCATGTACACTGCAAAGTGGTTTTTTGAAACAAAACATGATGTACACTGTTTGGAAAAAATCCTTTGTTTTGGAGGGAGTTGTACTGTGTGCAAGAGGAAAATTAATATTACTGAAAACCTCTCCAGTGTGAGTTCTCTGGTTTGGAACAAGAGCTTTGAGCAAGGTGCCAAGGGAACACTCACAGAATTCAAAGTGTTGTTCCAGCTCTGGGGGTGACTCAGTTTCTCCCTAAACTGAAATGACACTGGATGCAACCATGGACATCCCACCTGCTCATCCAACCCCTCAATGGCTGAAAAAATCCAGGTATCAGCAAAAGGTGGTACTTTAAATTCCCATCTGCATGAGGGGGAGCTCATTTGGGAGGAAAATGACATTTGTGTGCACAGACTGGGGCAGGGCTGGGGCAGCATCAGGTGAGGGCTGCAGGAGAAAACCTTTGGGTTAAGCACCAGCAGTGCTTTGGCAGAATTGAGCTCTGCAAGAGGCCAGATCTTCTTGAAAAAGGGGAATTGAGAATTTAAACTGCCAGAGGGCAGGGCTGGACAGGATATTGTGAGGGAATTCAGTCACAGAATCTTGGATTGGGAAATTCCCAGGATCCCAGACTGGTCTGGGTTGGGAGGGCTCTTAAACTCCATCTCCACCTCCCACCAGCCCAGGCTGCTCAGAGCAGAATTTAACTTCATTTTCATGAGCACTTATCTTTCAATTTATCACCCAGACTTCCTTATGATGGCCTATTATGAGCTGAGCTTTAGATAATTACCAATTTTTGCACACAGTTCTTCTCCTTCCCCCTCAGTCAGATAAGGGCTTATCTCCCTCCAGCAGGCAGGGAGCATCCCTGCCACAGAGCCATGGCCTGAGCTGCCCAGCCCTGGCTGTGCCCTGTGCCCTGTGCCCTGTGCTCTGTGCTGTGTGCCCTGTGCCCTGTGCCCTGTGCCCTGTGCCCTGTGCCCTGTGCCCTGTGCCCTGTGCTGTTCCCTGTGCCCTGTGCTCTGTGTCCTGTGCCCTGTGCCCTGTGCCCTGTGCCCCGTGCTGTGCCCTGTGCCCTGCACCCTGTGCCCTGTGCCCTGTGCCCCGAGCCCCGTGCCCTGTGCCCTGTGCTGTGCCCTGTGCCCTGTGCCCCGTGCCCTGTGCTCTGTGCCCTGTGCCCTGTGCCCTGTGCTGTGTGCCCTGTGCCCCGTGCCCTGTGCCCTGTGCCCTGTGCCCTGTGCCCTGTGCTCTGTGCCCTGTGCTCTGTGCCCTGTGCCCTGTGCCCTGCACCCTGCATCCTGTGCCCTGCACCCTGTGCCCTGTGCCCTGTGCCCCGTGCCCTGTGCCCTGTGCCCTGCGCCCTGCACCCTGTGCCCTGTGCCCTGTGCTCTGTGCCCTGTGCCCTGTGCCCTGTGCCCTGTGCCCTGTGCCCTGTGCTCTGTGTCCTGTGCTCTGTGCCCTGTGCCCTGTGCTCTGTGCCCTGTGCCCTGTGCCCTGTGCCCTCTGTCCTGTGCCCTGTGTCCTGTGCCCTGTGCCCTGTGCCCTGTGCCCTGTGCCCCATGCCCTGTGCCCTGTGCTCTGTGCCCTGTGCCCTGTGCCCTGTGCCCCGTGCCCCGTGCCCTGTGCCCTGTGCCCTGTGCCCTGTGCCCCATGCCCTGTGCCCTGTGCTCTGTGCCCTGTGCCCTGTGCCCTGTGCCCCATGCCCCATGCCCTGTGCCCTGTGCCCTGTGCTCTGTGCTGTACCCTGTACCCTGTGCCCTGTGCTCTGTGCCCCATGCCCTGTGCCCTGTGCATGCCACAGCAGCGTTTCCCCAGCCTGAGCTGCTTTTCCCTCCTTCCCCCCCTGTTCAGCTCCTCCATCTCCTCCCAGCCCTGCTCCCTCCCTTGTTTCCCCCCTGTGATCCAGCTCTTCACCCTGCTCACAGCCTGCACCTCCTTCCCCTCACTCGGGTGTTTGGTTGTTCATTGCTGCCCCAGATGTGCAGGGTGTCTCTGCTCCGGCCCAGTTACTGCCCCAGATGTGCAGGGTGTCTCTGCTCCAGCCCAATTACTGCCCCAGATGTGCAGGGTGTCTCTGTTTCAGCCCAATTACTGCCCCAGATGTGCAGGGTGTCTCTGCTCCAGCCCAATTACTGCCCCAGATGTGCAGGGTGTCTCTGTTTCAGCCCAATTGCTGCCCCAGATGTGCAGGGTGTCTCTGTTTCAGCCCGTGTGTCCAAAGAACGAGTCTGGACTCTTCACTTTTCACTCTTGATGTTGTTTATTAATTCTTATCTATAAAATTTTCTTTTTGTCCACCCGAGGTCTGCTCAGCAGGGCAGCCACAGGCACTCTGTGTGTTGTCCTTTAATACTACAAACTACATATAACATATTTACACTTAATTCCCAATACCCATCACCTGTGTTAGACAGTGCACTTCTACTCTAAACCCATCCCAAAGTGCCAACATCACTGCAGAAAATGCAGAACAAGAAGAAGAAGGAGAAAGACTGGACACCTCCAAGTTCCTCCATCTTGTCCCCATAACCCCCACTCCAAAAATCCCAAAATCTACATTTTCACCCTGTGATCATTTTGTTATCACACCATTCAAACTGTGTGACTTTCATGTCCTCATACAAAGCTGGTAACTTGCTCCAGGGGTCACAATCAAATCCCCAGGTGCCCTGGGCTGTGTGCCAGGGTCTCTGAGCCCCCTGGCAGGGTCCTGGCAGCTCTGGGCACCCAGAGGGATGCACTGAGTTCTGACCCCTCCTGTTCTCCACCTCCCTCCTGGATCTCCCCTCTGGGAGGATGCAAAGAAGCAGCTCCAGCCCCTCCCTGTGCCACAGGTACCCCCAGCCTGCCCACCTGAGCCTGCCCACCTGCCTGGGGCTCCCGTGGGCTCAGAGCCCTGCAGCCCCAGCTCCTGCTCACTCCTGCCAGGGAGCCCCTGCAGGGGCTGAGCCCTGCCCTGCCTAACCAGCTCTGTTTCTTAAATAAGGTATTTCTTTAAAAAACCACACCTCTCAATCCCACTGTCCCTGTGCTGCTCTGCTCACCCCCCTCCCGCTGGTTTTTAAGTGGTGGCACAGATTAATCAGTTCGTGGCTTATTCTTTGGTCTGACTTTCTGGATTTTAAAGGACTTTTATCAATGTTTAAGGTTGGATTGTGCAGAGGTACAAAGCACACAACACAGCAATAAGAAAACCCGAGAAAACAGTAGTTCACACAAGTCAAACAAATACAGCGTGGCGAGAGCAGGGTTAGAATTAGCACTTTGGGTAAACCCAGGGAAAGATGAGATTTTAGATGGATTTTTGAAAAGGGCAAATTTTGAAATGGCAGCGTGGCGGAGGGAGGAAATTGTTGTGCTGGCTGCAAGTGTCACCTTGCAAAGGCAAACAAGGATGGCTCACTTTCCTTTAACCACAGCAACATCCCCTCCACTCAGCACTTTAATGCCAGCTCTGAAGGCACAAAGTCAGGCTTTTTACAAGTTGTTTCTGCAGAAAGGGCAATTGCTACCACAGCTCTGCTGGGCGTTGTCTCAGGATGCAGATTTAAACACCAGGAGCAGAAACAGCCAGGGAGGAATTGCTCCCTGGCAGGCTGGGATGGGATGTTGGGAATTGGGAATTGTTCCCTGGGAGGGTGGGATGGGATATTTGCAATAAGGAATTGCTCCCTGGGAGGGTGGGATATTGGGAATTGGGAATTGTTCCCTGGTAGGGTGGGCAGCCCTGGCACAGGTGCCCAGAGCAGCTGTGGCTGCCCCTGGATCCCTGGCAGTGCCCAAGGCCAGGCTGGACATTGGGGCTGGGAGCACCTGGGACAGTGGGAAGTGTCCCTGCCATGGCAGGGGTGGCACTGGGGGGGTTTGGGGTCCCTTCAACCCAACCCAGGCTGGGGCTGTGGCACCACACCAGGGGCACAGCAGCTCCTCAGGCTGGGCTCCACACACAGAGCTCTGCCCTCCCTCCAGAGAATATCCCTGGAATTCCTCGGAGATCTCTTCCTGAAGTTTCACCAGTTCAGCCTCTGATCCACTGCTGGTTGCACACTGAACCAAAATGCTTTTTTCTGTGTTCAGAGCTGCCTTGGTTAAAAGCAGCTCTGCATTTTATCCCACTATTGAAACTGTTTGATAGGATCAGCTTTATTGGCTTGTCTTTGCTGTTTTAAATTAGATTTGTTTTCCACACACTCTCTGATCCCTCAGAGTTTGCTCAGAGAGTTCCAAGTTAAACCTTTAAAGAGACATTTTTTGTGTAATCCAATCCTGTTACCTCTTGGTGCTTTGGTGTTTGGGCACTCTTAACACCCAAATGAAGCATCTTAACTCAAATATTCTCCCTTTCCCTTAAATTGATCCTGTTAGGCAGTGTGAAGGTAGGAGCATCAGGTTTCCACATGACCCAGCCAATCCAGGCACCAGCTGGGCAGAAATGCATTTTTGAAAAGCCACATGAGCATCCCAGGCTGGGCTCCACTTAATCTCCCCTGGCTGCCCACAGACAGCAGCTCCCTCCCAGCCATCACAGCACTCCTGGCCACTCCTGCCTCTCATTTTCCACCGTGCAAACTGAAATTCCCCTCCCAGATCTCCTCTGATGAACCAGCAGTCTTTAGCAATATTTCTCTGCGAGTTATTTTTGCTGCGAGTTTAAAGACATCTTTTATTTTTAATGCATGTGCAATTGTCAATATGTTCAGTGGCATTTAAACTCCAGCAGGCCGGTGGGAAGATGAGCTGAGCTCCAAATGAGGCAGCTCAGGCCATCTGTGTGAGAGGGGCTTGTTTGGAAACAGCAGCTCCGGGTGCTCCAACAACTGCTCGGAGCCAAGGGGGCCCAGCTGCCAGCCTGGGATGCTGAGAGCTGCAGCACATGGGATAAACTCGGCTTTAACCAGGCCTGGAGAGGCTTTAACCAGGCCTGGCTGGGCTCTGCAGAGCTGCAGGCACATGGGATAAACTCGGCTTTAACCAGGCCTGGCTGGGCTCTGCAGAGCTGCAGGCACATGGGATAAACTCGGCTTTAACCAGGCCTGGATAGGCTCTGCAGAGCTGCAGCACATGGGATAAACTCAGCTTTAACCAGGCCTGGATGGGCTCTGCAGAGCTGCAAGCACATGGGATAAACTCGGCTTTAACCAGGCCTGGAGAGGCTTTAACCAGGCCTGGCTGGGCTCTGCAGAGCTGCAGCACTTGGGATAAACTCGGCTTTAACCAGGCCTGGATAGGCTCTGCAGAGCTGCAGGCACATAGGATAAACTCGGTTTTAAGCCGGGCCTGGCTGGGCTCTGCAGCCACACCAGCCCTGGATGGTCTCTGGGCTCTGCAGCCATCCCCACATCCTCAGCTGCAGGGTTTCCAGGGCTCTCCCATCGTTTTCACACCACACCTGTGTTTTTGTGGGGTTTTCCCCCTAATGACATCAAACAAAGGCAGGGGCATCACCTTGAGGATTCTAACATAAGTCAGATGCATTTGTAGGTAGAATAAATAACCATCTCCTTCCTCCAGCCTTCTGGGCTGTCCAGCTACAACTGTTGAGCTGCATCTGGTTTGAGTTTTGCTCCCACCACAACCAAAAAAAGATGAATTTTGGAAGAAGTGTCGGTGGCTCCGCTCCACTGACACCTGAAGGCTGCAGAGTTAGGCTGAAACAGGAGCTGGAATCAAACCAATTTGGGAAAATGAGGAAATTAAGGGGGAAAAGGTCAAAGTCCCCTTAAGAGGTTATTAACTTGTAGCAGTTGTACTTGCAGGGCTACAAATCCAGGCTGCACCTGGGATCACAGCCTGCTGTGAGATGGAGATTTGTCGGCCCAGTGAAGCGTTGGCGCTCCAATAAATGAGCAGTTGATTGACCTTTGGGTGGCTGAGCAGAGCTGAAAGGCACAGAGGATCACTGCTGCAGCAGGCAGCCCTGGGGCCGTGCTGGGAAGGAGCCCTGAAGGGCACGGGGAGCACGGGCACTGCCCACAGCCCCTGCCAGGCACCCATGGGTGCTGCGCTGCTCACCTGGCTCCTCACCTGGCTGCTCACCTGGCTGCTCACCTGGCTCCTCACCTGCTCTGATCTGCTCCTCTGTGCACTCTGCAGTGCAGGGCTGCCAGAACCCCGGGGGAAGGCAAGGCTGTAATCACCTCCCCATCCTGAGAGTGTTTCTGACCTTTCAGTGGAGTTCCCATCCCTGGAGTGCCCCGGACACTCGTGGGGGTGGCAGTGGGGATGGTGCTCATAGGGGTCTGAGGATGAGGGAAGAGATGAGGATCTGACTCCATGTTTCAGAAGGCTGGTTTAATATTTTATGTTATATATTACATTAAAACTATACTAAAAGAATAAAAGAAAGGATTTCATCAGAAGGCTGGCTAAGAATAGAATAAGAAAGAATGATAACAAAGGTTTGTGTCTGGGACAGAGAGTCTGGGCCAGCTGATTGTGATTGGCCATTAATTAGAAACAATCCCATGAGACCAATCCCAGATGCACCTGTTCCATCCCACAGCAGCAGATAATCAATGTTTGCATTTTGTTCCTGAGGCCTCTCAGCTTCTCAGGAGGGAAAATCCCAAGGAAAGGATTTTCCATAAAAGATGTCTGTGACACAAGGGCTGCCAGAACCCTGGGGGAAGGCAAGGCTGTTCTCATCTCCCCATCTTGAGAGTGTTTCTGACCTTTCAGTGGAGTTCCCATCCCTGGAGTGCCCCAGACACGGGTGGGGGTGGCAGTGGGGATGGGTGTGGATGCCATGGGACAGAGAGAGACAAACAGCAAGCGTTTCTCACAACAACTTGTGAGAGATTTTAGGCAGCTGGAAGGATGTGATAACCTGTTGACTATAAACAATTTGCAGGTGCTGGTTTTCTACTTTATATTTCTATTCCTCTCAAGGACAGCGCGTGAGAAAGATATTTCTGTCAGTTAGCCAATAGAACAGAACCTCTCGTGCCACTCTATAAAAACCACAGGGTTCTTTTGAATAAAGCCTTCTCTGCCTTTGCTGCCATCCTGCCTCTTGCCTGCTCCTGCCCTGAACTCAGCACTCGAGGGACAGATGGGGATGGGGCTGGTGGTGACCACAGAGCTGCTGGCTGCACTCAAAGGTCCCTTCCAGCCTCAGTGACTCAGGGGTCCCAAGGACACACATGGGGGTGGCAGTGGGGATAGGGGTGGGCTGGTGGTGACCATGACACTGCTGGCTGCACTCAAAGGTCCCTTCCTGCCTCAAGGATTCAGGGGTTCCAAGGTGCCCCGAGCAGAGACAAGGAGAACACCCACAGGCAGCACCTTTGGATCTCCCCAATTCACACTGTGGGCTACCAGGACAAAGGGGAAATGACTCCTTCCAAATGGTCTGTGTCCCCAGGGTACAGCTGGTACCAGGCCAGTAATGCTGGACTAATTCAGCAGCTAAACATTTATAAGTGAGGGAACATATATATATAAATGAGGGAATATATATATAAATGAGGGAATGCAGCTCCCTGGATATTGTGGGATATCTATGAAAGGAATTTAAGGCAGATTCACAAAGCTGGGCTAAGAAAACAGCTGCTGCTGTGTCTGATGGACAGCAACAAAGAGCAAAATGCTTCGTACTTTGCAAGTTAAAAATGGAGATATAAGGGGAGCTTAAGGAAAGCAAGCATGCTTGATGGAAGCAGCACAGGAATGGAGCTGGAGCAAGGATCCTGATTGCATTCAGGGGCACAGGGCACTGATCCTGCAGGTTAAGCACATTAAATCCTGTTAATGACCTTGCCCTTGCCCACTGGGACTCAGCCCCTGTTCTCACCCCACTCCCAGGGAACCCGGGCTCTGCAGGAGGGATGGAAATCCATGTCCTCTGCCATGAAAATCCCACCTGAGCACTTCAGGAACTGCTCACCTGGTGACCCAGGTACCTGCAGTGAGCCTGGCTTAGGTCCTGACCCACTGCCAGCCACGGAGAGGCAGGAATTCTCAGCTTTGTGTTTTCCAGAGTGCAAGAACTGAACCCAGAGCCACAACCACATCACCTGGCACAGACAGCACAGCTCAGCTCAGCTTTGGGGAAGGAGGAGCTGCAGGAATGCCCTGCTCGGCTGGGGGAGGCAGGGAAGGGCCAGGGAAGGGCCAGGGAAGGGCCAGGGAAGGACCAGGGAGCAGAGCAGGAGGAGCTGTTCCATTCTGTGTCTTATACTGCCACCACCTGAGAAGTTCCCCCTCATCCCCAGGCTCGTGCAGGATCCCTGCAGCCCCAGGGCCCCCTGGCACGGCAGAACTGGGACTGGGCAATGCAGAGACAGGGGCAGGAGATCAGCCCAGGGCGAGCTGAGGAGGTTAAACCCGAGCTGAGGGGGTTAAACCCGAGCTGGGGAGGTTAAACCCGAGCTGAGGGGGTTAAACCCGAGCTGGGGAGGTTAAACCCGAGCTGAGGGGGTTAAACCCGAGCTGGGAGGTTAAACCCGAGCTGGGAGGTTAAACCCGAGCTGAGGGGGTTAAACCCGAGCTGGGGAGGTTAAACCCGAGCTGAGGGGGTTAAACCCGAGCTGGGGAGGTTAAACCCGAGCTGGGGAGGTTAAACCCGAGCTGGGAGGTTAAACCCGAGCTGGGAGGTTAAACCCGAGCTGGGGGTCACAGCCCGGCCTGCACGGGCACCACAAGGGACACGCGGCCCTGGATGTGCCCCCGTGTGGGAATGGCTGAGTAATGCCCTCACCCAGCAGGGGCTCAGCCCGCAGTGCCCCTGTGCCAGGGCAGCTGGGCACACAGTTCAGCTCTCCTCAGGAGCACTGCAGGAGCTGTGCAGGCTGGGAGCACCTGGACCCTGCCCACACACGGGGAGCACACAGGGGCTGCAGAGCAGGGCACACTGCCCTGGGTCTCTGCTCATCACCAGCCCCGGCAATGGCCAGGCCTGGCCCAGCCCCTGCGCACCCCCAGGCCGGGCTCTGCTCCCAGAAACGGCTCCAGAGCTGCACCGCGGGCTCAGCTGGCTGGGAAAAACCCTCTGAGATGGAAATCACAGGGAATGAGTGTGAGGAGGGGCCTCCAAGCTGAGACAGCCCCCCAGCCCTCACAGGACAGCAGCGGGGTCAGACCCCGTCCCCATGGGCAGGGCTGGCCCGGCCTGCCCCTGCCCCTGTCCCTGTCCCTATCCCTGCCCCAGCCTGTCCCTGTCCCTGTCCCAGCCTGGCCCTGCCCCTGCCCCTGTCCCTGTCCCTATCCCTGCCCCAGCCTGTCCCTGTCCCTGTCCCTGTCCCTATCCCTGTCCCTGCCCCAGCCTGTCCCTGTTCCTGTCCCAGCACCTTCACTGGGCCCATGGAACCACTGACAGGGCTGGAGGGACCCCAAATCCCCCCCAGTGCCACCCCAGCCATGGCAGGGGCACCTCCCACTGTCCCAGGTGCTCCCAGCCCCAATGTCCAGCCTGGCCTTGGGCACTGCCAGGGATCCAGGGGCAGCCACAGCTGCTCTGGGCACCTGTGCCAGGGCTGTCCATCCTGCCAGGGGTGGATTTTTTCCCAAAATCCAACCCAAATCAACCTTCTTTCAGTTAAAATTATTCCCCTTTCTCCTGGCTCTGCTTTGGACAGAAACTGCTCTGAAGTTCCTGGGTTTGCCCCAGCAGTGACACTCCCCATCCCACAGCCACTGCTTTGATTACCAATGTCACCTTAATTTCTCTTTCAAAACACAAGTCTCTCTTGCTCGGGGATATTTCAGGATTGCCTTCAATAAATATGAATGCAAATTTATTCCTTCATGATTTGTCATTCACTGCGTTACCACTGCCATGGAGCAAGAGAGACCTTCATCTCCAAACTCCTTGATAGGGATTTCTCCAAAGACAGATTCTTGATCTCCCAGCACACCTTTTTGGCTTTTATGAAATAAATACATCAAAGTAGATATTATTCAGGCTTGTTTGATGTTCAGTGAGAAGGGGAGAGAAGTCATCCCCACCACGGGAAGACAGGAGCTACCAACCTGCCTCCTCAGTCAAAAAGAGGAATGAAACCCTCCTTCCTGGCAATCCTTTAAAAACTGATTTTCAGAGCAGCAAAGGCCATCAGGACCCTTCCCACCACTCAGGGACGTCCTCACAGGGGCTCCCAGCTGGACAAGCACTGGACCTGGAGACTCATTTACCCCCTAACCCCTGCTCCTGGCCCTTCCCAAGGCCCCCGTGCCAGCCCTGCCCTCCTGCCCTGCCAGGGAGGGATGTGCCAGCACAGCCACCCCTGGGGGAGCACCTTTGTCTGCAGCCCAAACCCTCCTCACAGCAAACTCTGACCCAAAATTCCCCCAGAGCAGGGCAGGGGCCAGGCTGGGCTGCTGGATTGGTTCCTCCAAGATTGCCCCAAGTTGCAGGAATATCAGGGTTTTATCACCTGCTCCAGCTGAAGTTGTGTGTTGGGATCCAGCGAACACAGACCCAAAATGCCCCAGAGCAGGGCAGGGACAAGGCTTGGCTGCTGGATTGGTTCCTCCAAGATTGTCCCAAGTTACAGGAATGTCAGGGGTTTTATCACCAGCTGAAGTCGAGTGTTGGGATCCAGCAAACACAGACCCAAAATTCCCCCAGACCGGGCAGGCTTGGCTGCTGTTACCCACTGGATTGGTTCCTCCGGGTTTGCCCCAAGCTGCAGGAATTGTATCAGGGTTTTTATCACCTGCTCCAGCTGAAGTTTGTGTTAAGATCCAGGATAAGGCTGATGACATTCAGGGTGCCACAGATGTCACTTCTGCTTACACCCAACAGGCTGCTGGAAGACAATCTGCTGTTTGAGGGCTGAGGAGGGTTTGCATTCTGGCTGGAGACAAGGCAGGAGGGAAGCCCGGGAAGGAAGGCACACTCCTGCACTCGAGCCCTCATGAATATTGATGGAGCCAACACAAAAGGAGCTGCAGCATTAATATGAGCAGCATGACAAAACAGACTTGAGCTTGTGACATGTTCAATCTCTCATTTAATTTTTATAGGAGTTGATTAAGATGCCTTTGCTTGAATTTTTATACTGTTTACTATAAAACATTATCATTTTCTTCAAAATCTATCGAGACAGACAAACCACACATTTGCCAAGCTGTTAAATAAATAGTATTAAATCAACAATACCCAGGGTCCCCAAATGCGAGTCATTTCCATGTATATTGATTTTAGTTCCATTTGCTGCAATAAAAGTTTTGTCTCTAAGCAGAAGGCAAAAAAGCCAACTATTTTATCAGATAGTCCTGGTTTTAATTACTGAAATAATGTAGCTCTGCAGTCCCTGAGTGGGGCAAACTGGCCCTAAGTGCTCTGAGGGAGAGCTGGGGAACTCAGAGCTGGACAGCACAGCCTGAGCAGCTCCTGCCCCAGAGGCAACAGGGGAGGCCAGCAGCAATCAGGAGCAAATCTTCCAAAAAATGGAAAAATGGGCTGGGAGAGCTGAGGGTGCTCACCTGGACAGGAGAAGGGTGTGGGGAAACCTCCCAGAACCTTCCAGGGTTTGGGGGATCACAGGGACCTTCAGCAGGAGCTGATGGCACAAGGAGTAATGGGCACAAAGGGAGAGAGGGAAAATTTAGCTGGATATTGATGGGATATTGGGAATTGGGAATTGGGAATTGTTCCCTGGCAGGGCTGGATGGGAGATTGGGAATTGGGAATTGTTCCCTGGCAGGGTGGGCAGCCCTGGCACAGGTGCCCAGAGCAGCTGTGGCTGCCCCTGGATCCCTGGCAGTGCCCAAGGCCAGGCTGGACATTGGGGCTGGGAGCACCTGGGACAGTGGGAGGTGTCCCTGCCATGGCAGGGGTGGCAATGGGGGGATTTGGGGTCCCTCCCACCCAAACCATGCCTTGGTGATCCCCTGTTCTCTGCTGCTCGAGCAGCTGCCGGGGAGCTCCAGTGTTGTGCCACACTCAGTGACACCCCAAACTCCAAATTTTAGCAGTCTAATTCTGGCACAGCAGATCTGCAGCACATTTTGCAAGAGGCAGGGAGTGAAGCTCGGCGCAGGAAGCAGCACCAAAGCTGTGAAAGAGGAAGGAAAGCACAAAGTCTGAGAGGATAAACTGGGAAGCAGCTCCCTGGGCCAAGGAGTGGGCAAGTGGCAGCAGGGAAGAGCTCGCCCTGCCCTGCAGGAGCCACAGCAGCTGCTCTGCACCACCCAGAGCTGTTATTTTGTATAATTTTCCCCAACAAAATAATTCCATCAAAATACACATTCAGCGTAAAGCAGATAAATCAGCACAAAATAAGATTACACAGAAAACACAGGGTCTCTGTTCTAAATACAAAGAAATTACAAAAAAAATCTATTTACTCGGGCATTTTTCTACCTCCAAAAGTCAGGTTTTCAAACCACTTTTATGTCTGGGAGAGAAGTGGAATCCCCACCTTCAGATTTATACCTGGTAGAGAACAAACCCCCTCTGTTCCCAGAGCTGGGCTGGCCACAGAGCTCCTCTTGAAGTGGGTTAAAGCCCTGGGGTGCTCTCAGACACCGTGTGTGACTGTGACACGTGAAAGCTGCTGAACACAGAATGGGAAGAGGGTTTAGAGCAGCAGAGTTCACCTTGTTAAAGATGCACTCCCTGCAGAGGCTGCCACAGCCCCATCCATCCATCACCACGCCAGGCTCGGGCAGGCTGGGTGCTCCATCAGGAACGGGGGGAACAGGGGGGAACAGGAGCCCAGAGAGCTCCCCAGAGCAAAAATAAATAACAAAAACACCCTCAGCAGCCAGAGAGGCTCTGGGAACAGCCCCAGGAAAGGGCTCCCACAGAACCCTCCAAGGCCTGGCTGTGTGTCTGTGCCCACAGCCACAGCATCTCCCAACATCCACATCCACAGCATCCATGTCCACATCATCCACATCCACATCATCCACATCCACAGCATCCATATCCACATCCATAACCATCCACATCACCCACATCATCCATGTCCATATCTACATCTACATCCACATTATCCATATCCACATCCACATTATCCATCCACAGCCACAGCCACCCACATCCACATCCATATCCACATTATCCACCCACACCATCCATGTCCACAACCACATCATCCACATCCATATCCAGATCCTCCACACCCACAGCACACCAACATCATCCACATCACCCACATCTACATCTACATCACCCACACCCACCCCACACCCACATCCCTGCCCCTCTCACCCAGCTGCTCCTGTCTCCCTCTCCCAGAGCATCACTGAGCACTCCCAAAGGCTGTGCTCCATCACACCTCACACTGATCCAAACCCACTGCAGCTGCTTCTGCCAGCCCATCCCACTGCAGCTCAGCACAGGCAGCCTGAGCTGGGGCCCTGAGCACACCCTCACTGCTCCCAGAGCTGGGGCCATGGGCTGAGCACACCCTGACTGCTCCTGAGCACACCCTGACTGCTCCCAGAGCTGGGGACCTGGGCTGAGCACACCCTGACTGCTCCCAGAGCTGGGGACCTGGGCTGAGCACACCCTCAGTGCCCCCAGAGCTGGCGCCATGGGCTGAGCACACCCTCAGTGCTCCTGAGCACACCCTGACTGCTCCCAGAGCTGGGGCCCTGAGCACACCCTGACTGCTCCCAGAGCTGGGGCCATGGGCTGAGCACCCTGACTGCTCCCAGAGCTGGGGCCATGGGCTGAGCACCCTGACTGCTCCCAGAGCTGGGGCCATGGGCTGAGCACATCCTGACTGCTCCCAGAGCTGGGGACCTGGGCTGAGGACACCCTCAGTGCTCCCAGAGCTGGGGCCATGGGCTGAGGACACCCTCAGTGCTCCCAGAGCTGGGGCCATAGGAGCTGAGCACATCCTGACTGCTCCCAGCTGCAGGCAGAGCTGGGGGCTCTGACCCCAGCACATCCTGACTGCTGCCAGCTGCAGGCACAGCTGGACCCTGGGCTGAGCACACCCTGACTGCACACCCTGACTGCTCCTGAGCCCCCCCTGACTGCTCCCAGCTGCAGCAGAGCTGCCCAGAGCCCACCCAGCTGCAGTGCCTCCCCTCCAGCATCTCTCCAAGCACAGCCCTGCTGGAGCAGGGCACTTAGCCTGAGGATTTCTCAGGCCTGGAAGAGATCTCGTGGTGGGGAATAACCAGATTAGGGCAGGCTGATTGACAGCACAGCAGCAGCAGGAGCAAAAGGGACCACTGAGAGATTTCTGACTTCTCACCTGCTCAGAGCCCTGTAAGAAAAGTGTGCTAAATCCAGAGAGAATGTCAGCAATTACTGCTGGCTCTAACCAAACCCTCTCTAAATCCAGGGCAGGAACTGCCTCACCTGAGCCTGGCAGCAGGGTGGTGCCTCTCCTTGCACATGCAGTGAATTGCTGATGATTTCTGTGCTGATATTTCCTGCCTGTTCTCACCCCACGGCCCTGTGCTGTGTGTGTTCCACATTTCAGGAACAGCCTGCTCACAAAAGGTGCCAGAAAGTTCCTGCTCCTCGCCGTGTGACAGCACCAGGGAGCCTCACAAGGCTCAGCTCTGCTCTGTGTGCCTGCCTTCACTTCACACCTTGTCAGGGAGCTGGGAGAGCTGAGCTGCTGCAGGAAGGAGCCAGGGACAGCCCCAAAATACCCCGTGACAGTGACCCTAAAGCTGCACAGCCACCCCAAAATGTCCTGGAGAGTTTGGGCAGGGGCAGGAGCTGGGGGGTGTGAGGAGCAGCGAGAGGAAGAGCAGGGGCTGTGCAGGGGTGGCAGTGCCAGGGTCCTGTGCCCGTGACAGCCTGAATCATTCCCTGCACTGGCAGCAGGGATGGCAAAGCCGATTTACAATCTGGGGGAAACGGCCAAAAAGCTGCAAAGTGCAAAGGAACAGAAGGTGCCCGGGGTGTGAGCTGTGCCAGGGCCCTGCAGGCCGTGCAGGGATGGAGCTGGGCCAGGCTGGGCTGCACACCCTGCTCTGGGTGCCCTCACTCTGATCCTGCCCGGTCCTGCCCCTCCCGGGGCTCCGACCCCAAATTCCCCAGCCCCAAACTGCCCCTGCTGCTCAGGCTCTGTGGGGTTTTCAAACTGCATTTCACAGAACCCCAGAGTCACAGAACTGCTCAGGGTGGAGAGCCCCTCTGAGCCCCCAGGTGCAAGCACCCCAGCCCTGCCCAGGCCAGCCCTGCTCCTGTGGGAGCACATCCACAGAGCTGTGAATGCCCCAGGGATGTGTAGCCATGATCTTTTATGGAAAATCCTTTCCTTGGGATTTTTCCTCCTGAGAAGCTGAGAGGCCTCAGGAACAAAATGCAAACATTGATTATCTGCTGCTGTGGAATGCAACAGGTGCATCTGGGATTGGTCTCATGGGGTTGTTTCTAATTAATGGCCAATCACAGTCAGCTGGCTCAGACTGTCTGTCCGAGCCACAAACCTTTGTTATCATTCTTTCTTTTTCTATTCTTAGCCAGCCTTCTGATGAAATCCTTTCTTTTAGTATAGTTTTAATGTAATATATATCATAAAATAATCAATCAGCCTTCTGAACCATGGAGTCAGATCCTCATCTCTTCCCTCATCCTCAGACCCCTGTGAGAACTGTCACAGGGATGGGCACTCCAGCCCTCCCCTGGGCAGCTGTGCCAGAGCTGGGCAGCCCATTCCAGGGAGGAATTTCCCCAATATTCCCCCTAAAGCTCCCCTGGCACAATTTGAGGCTGTTTCTCTTGTCCTGTCACTGTTTCCCCATTACCTGGCAATGCCCCTGACCCCACCTGGCTGCACCCCCTGCCCTTGGTCCCTCCTCAGCCCAGACCCAGAGGCAGCAGCTGGGAGGGCCAGGGTGTCAGAGCACACAGGACCAGCCTTTCCCCCTCTCCCCACAGGCTCTAAAGCTCATGTGCAGCTTTTCAGGGCAAGAACAGGACGGGGATAATGAGGTTTTAAATAGGCACCGTGGTTTATTACAAATTTATCTTTACTCATAAAACGTCCCACTAGTAATATTCCTGTCTGAAGCACAGAATGAAATATCAAATTAAGATCCAAATACTTCAGTACAGCCTAACCACTTTGACAAAGGGATCTGATATAATTCATTCCTCTTTTAATAAAATGAAGCGAGTCTTTTAATAACACTGGATCATCCCATCAGACAGGCTGGATATCCTGAGGTGTTGTGACAGGCTTGGATGTCTGTCACCACTAGACCTTCACTTGTAATACATGAGGTCTGTGGATTGATTGAAGCTGGGGTGGTGAGAGGAGGCAGGGATGGGAAACACCTCTGGGTGACTGCCCAGGGCTCCCACCTGGGCACAGGACACCAGGAAAGGTGAACAGAAATGCCATTTAACATTTAACAAGTGAAACCCACTCAGTTACCCCCCAGCAGCTTCCTGTGGAGAGCAGGAATGGTGATTCAGGGTTTGTCAGACACTGTCAGCTCCTCACCTGGCTCCTTCCCTGCCTCCTTGGTGAACAACCCTGGCTGGGAGCTGAGCCCTGCCAGCACCCCAGAGGGAGGAGCAGGGGCTGGGGATGCTGTGTGTGACCATTCACTGCACAGAAAGCAGCAGGGGTTACCCACAGGGACACACAGCTCGTTGCTCACCTCTTTATTTGCCACTGCATACTTTCCCTGCTCTATTTTGTCAAATGCAATAATTGCAGAGGAGTGGGAAATGGCCCTTCCATCCACCCTCAGCCCTGCTGATGCCTCTCCTGAGGCTGCTCCAGGAGAAGGAGGATTGAGGCCCAGGCTGCAAATTCACCTGTGGGCAGAGGGGCCACCTGAGACCAGCTGTGACTGCAGCTCTTTATTACACTCCATGCTTTTTTAATAGTCCATCATGCATGAGATAAAAAGTTATTGTTATTTCCATGTGCAGCCCAAGGGGCAGGGGGGAAAGGCTTTTTTCTTATACTCCATGCTATTTCAATAGTGCATCATGCATGAGACAAGAAGTTATTGTTATTTCCATGTGCAGCCCAAGGGGCAGGGGGGAAAGGCTGCTGGGCTCTGCAGCAGCTGCTCCCAGGGAGGAATCAAAGCCTGATTTGGCTCCTGGGAGCACTCCTGGAGCACAGCAGCAGCTCAGGGAAGGCACTGAGCCGAGCCCAGAGGGGCAGCACACCCACCCCAGATGGAGAGAGGTTTAATTGTGCTGCTCTCATGGCTGGGAGCAGCCACACTGCCCAGGGCACGGAGGGGTCACACCTGAAGGGAGGGACACCCTGCTAAGGACAGTGCCACAGCCCTTTTCTCCTGCTGTTCCATTTGTTCTTGCCCTCTGCTGGTTTCACAGGGGTTGTTCATGGCTCCCCTCCCTGCTGAGCCTCATCCCTCCCACAGGTAGGACGGTGAGCTGTGCCCAGACTGGGCTCACTCAGTCCATCACTGCAGGGGAGAGAGCCCTCCTGCACTAGGGGGGGATGGCTGTGCACAGGCAGTGACAGGAAAATAAATGTGTGTGTCTGCAGGGAGGGACAGGCAGGGCAGGCAGCACTGCTGGCTCCTGGAGAGCTCACCCTGCACCCCTGAGCCCCATCTGCCCTGCCCACCCCTGCCCAGGGGCTCATCCTGCACCCCTGAGCCCCATCTGCCCTGCCCAGGGGCTCATCCTGCACCCCTGAGCCCCATCTGCCCTGCCCAGGGGCTCATCCTGCCCCTCTGACCCTCCATCTGCCCCCCTGAGCCCCCACCTGCCCTGCCCAGGGGCTCATCCTGCACCCCTGAGCCTCCATTCATTGATCCTGACCCAGGTAAGGATGTCTGACTGAGGTGACTGTAAATCCCCAAGCACATACCATGCTCCCAGCTGTACCTGGGGGCTCAGGTGGGACATTGGCAGAGGTTCCTCCCCATTCCAGGTGCACCTGGAGGCTCAGGTGGGACATTGGCAGAGTTCCCTCCCCATTCCAGCTGCACCAGAGGCTCAGGTGGGACATTGGAGAGGTTCCTCCCCATTCCAGCAGCACTGAGAGGCTCAGGTGGGACATTGGCAGAGTTCCCTCCCCATTCCAGCAGCACTGAGAGGCTCAGGTGGGACATTGGCAGAGTTCCCTCCCCATTCCAGCAGCACTGAGAGGCTCAGGTGGGACAGTGGCAGAGTTCCCTCCCCACAGGGGGCTCAGGCCCTGCAGGGGAGGTGCTCAGTCCCCACCCTGCAGGTGCTCAGGTAATGGGCAGGTGCTCTCACACCTGGCAGGACCATTGCCCCCTCACAGCTCCAACGTGTGCAGTGGATTTGACAGAATTCCAGCCTGTCCTGCCCCTCCTGGGGCTCTCCCCTGCCCCTCCCGGGGCTCTCCCCTGCCCCTTTAGCCCCTGCAGGAACTCTCCTGGGCTGCCTGCAGTGCCCCTGCCCTCCTGCACGCCTCCTGCCTTATCGAGGGAACTCAGAGGAGAATTGCTCTCACAGCATTCCACAAAGTGTGCAGGGCTAAGCCCTCCCCTGGGTAAATGGTCTTATGAGATGCAGAGTAAACACTGTGAGGATTAGACTCAAAATGCCTCTCAGCTTTAAAAACCAGCACGAGCCCAGATCAGCCATAACCACGCAGGGCTGGGTGAGCCCCAGGTTTAACCAAGCACTCTCCCACAGGAAACGATTTCTAGCAATGAGGCTTTGTCCAAATGTTCCTGGCTTAGGAGAGGAATGAGCCTAAAATGTGAATAAGCAGCCTTGGTGCTGCTCAGGTGTGAGAGCAGCCTGTGGCCCTGGGAGCACCCAGGGATGGGCTCAGCACAGATCTGGGGGCTGGGAGGTGATTCCAGAAACAGAAAGGGATGGGGAGAGTTCTGTTCTGTGCTGAGCTCCTGCTTTGGGAAGAAACCCCTATGGGCAAATCCAATCATTCTCCAATCCTGGCATCACAGAATCCTGGCATGGCTTGGGTGGGAGGGACCCCAAATCCCCATCCAGTGCCACCCCAGCCATGGCAGGGACACCTCCCACTGTCCCAGGTGCTCCCAGCCCCAATGTCCAGCCTGGCCTGGGCACTGCCAGGGATCCAGGGGCAGCCACAGCTGCTCTGGGCACCTGTGCCAGGGCTGCCCACCCTGCCAGGGAACAATTCCCAATTCCCAATATCCCACCCATCCCTGCCCTCTGGCACTGGGAGCCATTCCCTGTGTCCTGTCCCTCCATCCCTTGTCCCCAGTCCCTCTCCAGCTCTCCTGGAGCCCCTTCAGGCCCTGCCAGGGGCTCTGAGCTCTCCCTGGAGCTGCTCCTGTCCAAGTGAGCCCCCCCAGGTGTCCCAGCAGAGCTGCTCCATCCTCTGAGCATTTGGTGCCTCCTCTGGATTCTCCAGCAGCTCCAGGTCCCTCCTGTGCTGGCCCAGGGCTGGTTTCTACTGGCCAAGTTCACAGAAGAGAACCCAGGAACATTTAATTCTTCTTCTCAAAGCACCATTTCCCTTCCCTCTCCATGGGCTGCCCAAAGGGGACAATCCTGGGATGTGAATGAGGGCTCTGAGTTCCACACCAACAAACACTGACCACAACGGGGCTGTGAGCTCCAACAAACAAACACTGACCACAACGGGGCTGTGAGCTCCAACCAACAAACACTGACCACAACGGGGCTGTGAGCTCCAACCAACAAACACTGACCACAACGGGGCTGTGAGCTCCAACAAACACTGACCACAACGGGGCTGTGAGCTCCAACAAACACTGACCACAACGGGGCTGTGAGCTCCAACAAACACTGACCACAACGGGGCTGTGAGCTCCAAACCAACAAACACTGACCACAACGGGGCTGTGAGCTCCAACCAACACTGACCACAATGGGGCTGTGAGCTCCAAACCAACCAACCCTGAGCCCACCCAGCCCCACAGGGCTGAGGAGGAGGAGGCAGAGGCTCTGCAGAGCCCCAGCTTTGGTTCCCCTCCCTCTCTGCACGGTTTTGGTCCCTGTTCCAGCCCTGTCCTCACGGTGTCCCTGTGCACATGGGGACATCCAGAGGGGCTGCCCTCAGCTGCTCCATGGCCCCACACCCCTGGCATTCATGAGCTCTTTGCTTTCTCCTTGGCTTTTTGGAAGCCTGGGGCTGAACTGCCAGCGAGGCAGCTCCGAGCAATCAGGCAGCAGCAGCAAGAACCCTTGACTTGCAGAGCAGAGATTAATGAATGTGCCCCTTAGCTGAAATTGCCCTTCTGACCAATTTTCTGTGCCTATTTTTTCACCGCTGCATTGTCTCTCTGTGAGGATGTGGGAGTCCTTCCTCATTATTCTAAGAACTCTTATAATAAATTGATCTGGAGTCACAGGGAATAAAACCTTCCTTGAAGGAATGTCTGCTCCCCCGGGACAGCAGCAAAGAGGAGGTTTTGTCATCTAACAAATGGGAGAATAAAGGCAATTTTTTACATTCTGATTGAGCACATGTTGCTGGGAGGGGGCTCAGTGTTATCTTCTTTCTACACTATTTGTGGGTTGTGTTTAGCTTAAGAATAAGAAAAACGAAAAATGGAATGTATGCAATGAATTTGATAATAAGCTGAACACAGGTACCATGCACTTATTTGCATAATTATCATACTGTGCAGTAAAACACTAATCAGCAGAATTTCTCTAAATAAAAGGGCAAAAGCACCCCCACAAAGAGCAGAAAGGACAACTCCAAAGGCTGGTTTTTAAAATAAACTGAAAATCAGTATTTCTTTACATTGCCAAAGGCACTGGGACATTTTCCATTGTTCTTCTGGTTTTTTGGTTTGGGGTTTTTTTTGTTGTTGGTTTTATTTTGGTTTGTTGTTGTTGTTGTTGTTGGTTGGGGTTTTTTTTCTTTTTTTTGTTGTTGTTTTCTTTTTGTTGGTGATGTTTGAGTTTGTTTGTTTATTTTTGTGTGTTGTTTCACTTTGTTTCGTGTTTTGTTTGAGGTTGGGGTTTTTTGTTTGTTTATTTTCTTGCCAGGCCATCCCAGTGTGTGTGGATCATTATCATTGGTTTTTGTGGGTTGTTTGGTTTGGTTTTTTGGGTTTTGATGGGGTTTTTTTGATGATGTTGTTGGTGTTGTTTGAGTTTGTTTGTGGTTGTTTCATTTTGTTTTGTGTTTTGTTTGGGTTTTTTGTTGGGTGTTTTTTTTGGTATTTGGTTTGGTTTGGTTTGGTTTGGTTTGGTTTGGTTTGGTTTGGGGGGGTTTGGGGGGCTCTTTTTTGGGTTTTTGGGGAGGGGTTGTTTGCTTTGTTTTGGTTTTTTGTTGTTTGTTTTGTTTTTTATTTTGGTAGTTTTTTTCCTTTGGGGTTTTTTTGGGGTTTTTTTTTTGGGTTTTGGGAGTTTTTGGGGTTTTTGGGGGGATTTCTTTGTTTGTCTGGTTTGGTTTTTTGTTTGCTTTGTTTTTTATTTTGTTTTGTTATGTTTTGGGGGGTTTGTTTGTTTTTTGGTTTTTGGGGGTTTTTGTTTTTGTTTTTTTAGGTTTTGGTCAATGGTTTTTTGTTTTTTTTTTTTTTTTTTGTTTCGTTTCGTTTTTTGGGGTTTTTGTTTGTTTATTACCTTTCCAGGCCATCCCAGTGTGTGCATCCCTGTCAGAGCCAGCCCAGCCCGGGCACAGCAGGGGCTGGAGCTGCTCTGTCCTCCTGGCATCCCCTGAGATGCAGCCGGAGCTGAGGGAGCGCCTGCAGCACCGACTGCCCTGACAGCAAACCTGCCATAAATCCTCAATAAATGGGAACAAATCCCTGAGAGATTCTGCACCCCACAGGGAATCCTGCACCCCAAACAGAGCACCCTGCACCCCAAACAGGGAATCCTGTACCCCAAACAGGGAATCTTGCACCCTACAGGGAATCCTGTACCCCAAAGAGAGCATCCTGCACCCAAGAGGGAATCCTGCACCCTAAATGGGGAATCCTGCACCCCAGACAGGGAATTCTGCACCCACACAGGGAATCCTGCACCCCACAAATGGAATCCTGCACCCCAAACAGGGAATCCTGCACCCCAAACAGAGCATCCTGCACCCCAAACAGGGAATCCTGTACCCCAAACAGGGAATCTTGCACCCTACAGGGAATCCTGTACCCCAAAGAGAGCATCCTGCACCCAAGAGGGAATCCTGCACCCTAAATGGGGAATCCTGCACCCCAGACAGGGAATTCTGCACCCACACAGGGAATCCTGCACCCCACAAATGGAATCCTGCACCCCACAGAGGGAATCCTGCACCCCAAACAGAGCATCCTGCACCCCACAAATGGAATCCTGCACCCCACAAATGGAATCCTGCACCCCAAACAGAGCATCCTGCACCCCACAAATGGAATCCTGCACCCCACAAATGGAATCCTGCACCCCAAACAGAGCATCCTGCACCCCACAAATGGAATCCTGCACCCCAAACAGAGCATCCTGCACCCCACAAATGGAATCCTGCACCCCAAACAGAGAACTCTGCACCCCACAGGGAGCTGTGGCTGCTCCCAAAGCCATGCTGGGTGCTGGGGGCAGGGCTGGTCCCTGTCCCTGTCCAAGTGCTGGGGTGCCCCGGGGGGCACAGGGACCCAGCTGTGCCAGCCCAGCTGTGCCAGCCCAGCTCTGCCAGCCCCATCTGTGCCAGCCCAGCTCTGCCAGCCCAGCTGTGCCAGCCCCATCTGTGCCAGCCCCAGCTGTGCCATCCCCATCTGTGCCAGCCCAGCTGTGCCGGCCCCATCTGTGCCAGCCCCAGCTGTGCCAGCCCAGCTGTGCCAGCCCAGCTCAGCCAGCCCAGCTCTGCCATCCCCAGCTGTGCCATCCCCAGCTGTGCCAGCCCCAGCTGTGCCAGCCCAGCTCTGCCAGCCCCAGCTGTGCCAGCCCCAGCTGTGCCACCCAGCTGTGCCAGCCCAGCTGTGCCAGCCCCAGCTGTGCCATCCCCAGCTCTGCCAGCCCCAGCTGTGCCAGCCCAGCTCTGCCATCCCCAGCTGTGCCATCCCCATCTGTGCCAGCCCAGCTCTGCCAGCCCCAGCTGTGCCAGCCCAGCTGTGCCAGCCCAGCTCCCAGAGCTGCTGCTGGGGCGTTCCTGCCTCGGGGTCCCGTTCCAGGACAAACCCATGGGCTGAGCTGCCAGTTCTGGGAGAGAAGAAAGCAAACAAACATCCTGACTGTAATTAACCCAAAAAATAGGGCAGGCGCCCTCCCACTGCCATTCCTTTCTCAGCTCCCTTATCGACCAGCCTTGCTCTGCTATTTTTATCCTCGGGATGCAAAGGCAGCGCTGGAGGTGCAAAGTGGATGGGCAAGGATGGGTAATTTATACAAATAGCAGGGAAACCAGAGAGAATACAGAAAAATCTGCCGTGCCCCTGTCACAGTCACCCCTTTGCCTTCCCCCCACTGCCACAGAGCCCCTGCAGCCCTGGCATGGAGGGGAGAGAGGAGGAGGAGGATGGAGGTGTCACTGAGGAGAGTCACTGTAGGACAGGAAAGAACACAAGCACACACTGCTGCCCTCAGGGTGAAGAAAAAAGGGAAATTTATTTTCTGACTCCAACATTAATAGATTTCTAAAAGTGGCAGTGGGTTGGAGGGTGGCAGTGCCACCTCTCCAGTGACACTGGACAAACCAACAGCCCATCAAATCTCTCCTCCTCCAGAAACGAATGCAAAACAATGAGTTATTGACAAAAAGTGTGTGAGAAAGTTCACTACAATAATGTCAACATCAGAAGGCTTAGAAAAAATTAAAAAATCAGGGTGACACAGGAGGGACTCTGCACAGGGACAGGCAGTGTCACTGCAGGAGGGCACAGGGACAGGCAGTGTCACTGCAGGACAGGCACAGGGACAGGGACAGGCAGTGTCACTGCAGGAGGGCACAGGGACAGGGACAGGCAGTGTCAGTGTCACTCAGGACAGGCACAGGGACAGGCAGTGTCACTGCAGGACAGGCTCTGCACAGGGACAGGCAGTGTCACTGCAGGAGGGCACAGGGACAGGCAGTGTCACTGCAGGCTCTGTACAGGCACAGGGACAGGCAGTGTCAGGAGGGAACAGGGACAGGCAGTGTCACTGCAGGAGGGCACAGGGACAGGCAGTGTCACTCAGGACAGGCTCTGCACAGGGACAGGCAGTGTCAGTGTCACTCAGGACAGGCACAGGGACAGGCAGTGTCACTGCAGGACAGGCACAGGGACAGGCAGTGTCAGTGTCACTCAGGACAGGCTCTGCACAGGGACAGCAGGATGCAGAGCAGCCTGGCAGCCAGAGGAGACCTCGCTTTGCTCAGCCTGCACAAGAGATCAGGCAAGGGAGGATGAACCCAAACTCTTGTGATGGTTTTTGTTGGGTTGGTGGAAGAGGTGACAGAAACATTTGTGTGGTGTTAGGGGGATGCTGGGAGCAGGGCCTGAGTGACAGCAGGGCCAGAGCTCTCAGGAAGGGGAAATTGGGGAAGTTAGAGCTGAACAGGGCACAGCAGCACAGCCCCTTGCCCAGGGATCCACAGGGCTGGGGAGGTGCTGGTCCTGCAGGGGTGTTTGTCTGTCCCTCCAGGTGGGTGTTTGTCCATCCCTCAGTGTGGGTGTTTGTCCGTCCCTCTGGGTGGGTGTTTGTCCTGCAGGGGTGTTTGTCCATCCCTTTGGGTGGGTGTTTGTCCATCCCTCAGTGTGGGTGTTTGTCCATCCCTCTGGAGAGGTGTTGGTCCTGCAGAGGTGTTTGTCCATCCCTCTGGGTGGGTGTTTGTCCATCCCTCTGCAGGGGTGTTTGTCCATCCCTCTGCAGGGGTGTTGGTCCGTCCCTCTGGATGGGTGTTTGTCTGTCCCTCTGGGTGGGTGTTTGTCCATCTCTCAGTGTGGGTGTTTGTCCATCCCTCTGGATGGGAGTTTGTCCATCCCTTTGGGTGGGAGTTTGTCCGTCCGTCAGGGTGGGTGTTTGTCCATCCCACTCAACCTGCCTGATGTTCTGCCTCACCTGGGGCTCCCTCTCAGAGCCACACACCTGATGCCAGAACCCTGAACATGAAGGGCTTGTCGCTGGAATCGATTTTTCTCCAGTTACAAATTACACCAAGCATGGTTTTTAATTGGATGTACAAGGGAACCTTTGCAGCAACAACAGGAATTAATGGTGTTTAAAAATAACTTTCCTTCATGGAGCAGCTCCTCCGGAGCAAATCATGGCAATGACACGGGCTCTGCACTCAGATATTTATTTATTTAGCTTTTACTTGCATCCCAGGCAGGGCAGGACAGGGTGGGTGGCAGCTGGGGACCCTGGGCTGACCTGGGCACGCAGCACAGGAACAAAAGCATCCTCCCACAGCCACAGCTATTAGCAATTGTTAATTAAGCACTGAAACTCTCCATGTGAAGCTCTGTGAGGTTAAGTGCAATCGATGTTTATCTGATTACACTAAGCAGGGTCGGGAGGATCTGTTTGAGCAATTGCCTTGGAAAGAGAAATAAATGCAGGGGCAGTATGGGGAGGGGGAATCACCTTGTAAAGACAAACAAACAAACAAACAAACAAACCCATCCCACGTTCAAGCCTCAATTGTCCCTGGACACTGTTTGTACCTCCCATACAAACGCCCTGGTGAGTTCAGTGTCTCTGAGAGTGCCCAGCAGAGAAGATGCCTCTCTCTAAACCAACCCAACAAAACCCACCCCAACCCTGTAGAGGCCCTGCCCAGCAGCCCCTGAGGTCCCCCGTGCAGCTGGGTGAAGCCAGGGTCTCCCTGTTTCTGTTCTGCTCAGTCTGAGAGCTCCATCTGAGCCCTGCGGAGGGCAGCTCTGTGTGCCCGGCCTGCTGCGCTCCCTGCCCTGCCACCGGTGCCAGCAGGGACATTCACCTGTACCACCAGTGCCACCAGTGCCACCCACCAGTGTCACTGAGCAGTGCCACCCACCAGTGCCACCAGTGCCACCAGCACCACTCACCAGTGCCACCCACCGGTGCCACCCATCAGTGCCACCAGTGCCACTCACCAGTGCCACCCACCAGTGCCACCGGTGCCATTCACCAGTGCCACCCACTGGTGCCACCCACCAGTGCCACACACCAGTGCCACACACCAGTGCCACCACCAGTGCCACCCATGCGCCCACCGGTGCCACTCAGCAGTGCCACCCACAAGTGTCACTCACCAGTGCCACCAGTGCTGTCCCCTGGGGCTGGCCCTGCCGCCTCCTCACTGGGGCTGTGCTCACCCCAGCCCTGCTCTCCCGTGCAGGTCAGCTCTGCAGCTCTGGGGCCTGGTCAGAGGTTCTGGAGAGCTCTGGGGACAGGGACACCCCCAGTGTGGGCACAGGGGGACACCTGAGGTGCTGCATGGGGCAGCTGCCATGGGGACGTGCCCAGCACGGCAGGGATGAGCAGCCTGGGCACCAATCCTGGGGTCCCAGAGTGCTCTGGGGATGGGACGAGACCCCAAACCCACCCAGTGCCCCCCTGCCATGGCAGGGACCCTTCCCCTGTGCCAGGTGCTCCAGCCTGGCCCTGGGCACTGCCAGGGGTGGGGAATGCCCAGCCCTGCATCTCCTGCGGGCACTGGGGCGGTGGCACACGCAGGACACACAAACCCAGGAGCTCTGTGCTGTGTGCACAGCAGGCTCTGCCCTCAGAGCACGCACAGGACAGGTGCCCGGGCTGTAATAACATTTCATTTTTAATTAAAACTTCATTTGGGGCCAGCCCTGGTGCAGGTGGCCCTGTGGGCAGCTGAGCTCTGCTCTGTGTGGCACCAGTGAGTGGCACTGATGGTACTGGTGTGTGGCACCACTGTGTGGGTGCTCCACAGACCCCAGACCCCTCCACAGACCCCAAATCCCTCCAGAGAACCCCAAACCCCAAACCCCTCCACTGCCTGCACAGGGCAGACAGAGGTGCCTGGGGTGAGCTGATGCTGCAGCCGTGGATCTCTGGGGTTCTGTCAGGGACACCACATGTGTCCCACCTGTGCACAGCTGCACAAGCAGCCCCTGCTCCTGCAGCCCTTGCAGGCTCCAGGATGAGCCATCAGCACAGCTCTGCCTTTCCACAGCCTCCTGCTCCTGCACCTGAGCACCAGCCACAATTCCACAACTGGGTTTAAAGAGCCAAATGTCACTGAAAAATAATATCTAAATCCTCTCTGCTGTTTGGTAGGAGCCATTCTGCAGGAAAAATACAGTTTTATTTTGCAAAACCTGACCTATGGCTGTGCAGCCCTCCATCTGCCAGGGCTGTAAAGCTGCTGGAAAACACAAATGTGATTTGGGTTTGAAACATGTACACAATTGAGCAAGGAATTGCAATGTTTGTGATAGGGGAGCTGGAAGCACGCTCACATCCAAATAAATCCTGGAGCAATCAGACAGCCCCAGTGCAGGTGTTGGTCAGCCCTGGGGTGAGGAGCAGACATGGCCAGGGGTGACCCCACAGCCCAGAGAGCCCCTGAGGGGCAGCACCAGGCACACCCTGCTGTCCCTGCTCTTAGCAAACAAACATCCCTCACAAAGTGAGCAGCCTTGGCTCGAGGGTTTCCAGCCATTCTGAACCAGGTGGTTCCTGTGGTTTGCTCTGTTTCCCTCTCTGCCACGTGCTGTTGGCACACAGGGGTTAAACTCTGGGGCTCTTTACATGGATTTATATACAAGAATCCAGAGATTTAGTGAAAATCAGAACATCTGTACCCTTCAGAACCCATGGCCCCTTCACTGCTGTTCTGCTATCACTTAAACCTTCACAGCCTTGCAGGGAACAACAGCTTGGCAGCCAACGCTGTGCTGTGCTCCCTTTGTGATGCTCAGGGGTCAAAATGTGACCCCTCCTCTTCTCCATCAGCTTGGGAGCAGCAGGAGCCCTGCAGGAGCTGTGCCCTGCTCAGGAGCCATGCAGGAGCTGTGCCCTGCTCAGGAGCTGTGCCCTGCTCAGGTGCCCTGCTCAGGAGCTGAGCCCTGTCGCAGGCATCTTTTGTGAAAAATCCTTTCTTAAGAGTTTTCCTGCTGGAGCTGAGAAGCTCAGTAACAAATGTAAACAATTATTATCTGCTGCTGTGGAATGCAACAGGTCCACCTGGGATTGGTCTTCTGTGGATGTTTGGATTTACTGACCACTCAAGGTGGAGCTGCTCTCGCTCTCTGCAGACACAGACCTTGGTTATTTTTCTTTCTATTCTGTTCTTATCTTAGCCAGCTTCTGAAGAAGCTCCTTTCCTTTCTATTCCTATGTAGTATAGTTATAATGTTATATATATATCATAATATAATAAATCAAGCCTTCTGATCATGGAATCAAGATCCTTGTCTGTTCCATCCTCTACAAACCCCTGTGACCACTGTCACAGTGCCCTGCACAGGAGCCATGCACAGGAGCTGTGCCCTGCACAGGATCCATGTCCTGCACAGGAGCCATGTCCTGCACAGGAGCCATGACCTGCACAGGAGCCATGTCCTGCTCCACCTCTCCAGGAGGTTTCCCAGCATCCTGAGCCTCCCTGCCCTCTGGCAGGAGAAGCCATTACCCCTCCTCATGCACAGAGCAGTTTCTGCACTAATAACTCATTAATAATGTCACTAATAACTCATTAATAATGTCACTAATAACTCATTAATCATGTCACTAATTCCCTGCTCTCTTGGCCTGCCAGCTGGCCCCAGCTCCTCACCCTGTCAGCACACACCAGGCTCAGTTCCAGCTGTGCCTGCTGAGCTCTCTGGGGCTGTTTCACACACAGCTCCCAGCACAGCAGGGACAGCACTCACCTGCAGCTCACTGTCCCCATGCTGCCCTGGCCACAGGCACAGCCAGCTGGAAATCACTCTGGTCCTGGGGAGGCAGGGACAGCAGCCTGCAGGGACACCACGCTGGGAGCCCCAGGAAATGGGGAAATTTGGGTTTCAGGCAGCAGGGAGCCAGCCAGGCCGGGCTCCAGCAGGGCTCTCTGAGTTAAGACACAAGAGTGAGTTTTCTGTGCCTCAGAAGGACTGGTGTCGTCCTGCAAGATAAAGCAGCTCCTGGAAAGTGCTATTGTTTGTCTTTCTTAACCATTTATCAGCAGAGAACAGTTTAATGTTCTGGTAGAAGGCACAACTGAGTATCTCTTCAGTGATGAAGGAAAATAAGCTTAGTGCTAAGGCAAATAGAAAATATTGATCTATCTTCAGGTACTGCAGCTGAAAATCTTTTGTGAAATTTATCTTCCCTACCCCTCCTGAGCAGTGCTCTTTGTCTCTTACCAGCTCATTCTCTGTAGTGAAAGTTTAACCTTGACCACGGAGAAGGGAAAAGCTCAGGCCCAAAGGCAGCAGGCTCTGTGCAGGGTTTGGGTCCATAAAGGCACAGCTGGGGAACATCCCCATCCCCTGCCCATCCTGGGAAAACTCCTTGGGAAAAACATTCTGAGCTTCACTTGTGGGAAAATCTCCAAGGCAGGAAAGGAACAAGGAGAAAAATCACCCATTAGGTGAACCCAGGAGGCTCATAAATCTGAATCTGTGGGCTGTGGTTAGCTGGAGCCCCCAGCTGAGCTGTGTCCCCGTCCTTCCCCTCAACTCAGCCCGCAGCCCTGGAGAGCAGAGCAGTGAATATTCCTCAGTGGGGCTCAGGCCCCTTCTCCTGCGCTGTCTGCAGCTCTGAGGGCAGGGACAGCTCCTGGGCACTGCCCAAGGGCAGCCAGGGCAGCTGGGGACAGGGCAGGGGTGGCCTTGGCACAGCTGGGAGTGGCTGGATGGGAGAGGTTGGATGGGAATGGTTGGATGGGAGAGGTTGGAAGGGAATGGTTGGGTGGGAATGGTTGGGTGGGAATGGTCAGATGGGAATGGTTGGATGGGAATGGTTGGATGGGAGAGGTTGGATGGGAATGGTTGGATGGCAGTGGTTGGATGGGAGTGGTTGGAGGGGAATGGTTGGATGGGAATGGTTGGATGGGAATGGTTGGGTGGGAGTGGTTGGAGGGGAATGGTTGGATGGGAGTGGTTGGAGGGGAATGGTTGGGTGGGAATGGTTGGATGGGAGTGGTTGGATGGGAATGGTTGGATGGGAGAGGTTGGATGGGAGATGTTGGATGGGAGAGGTTGGATGGGAGAGGTTGGATGGGAATGGTTGGATGGGAGTGGTTGGATGTTCTGGGCTCAGGGGCTTTCCCAGCCTAAAATCATCCAGGATTCGGGTTCTGTCGAGCCAGATTTCCCTTATCAGTGCAAACATAAAACCTGTGAACCATGGAATCACAGAATTTTTGAGGAGCCCTTCAGGTCCAACCATTCCCAGCACTGCCCCATGTCCCCAGGTGCCACCTGCACAGGGCTGTGAAATCCCCCAGGGATGGGCACTCCAGCCCTCCCCTGCCCTTCCCATGAGGACATTTTTTCCTCATCTCCAACCTGAACCTCCCCTGACCCAGCTGAGGTCATTTCCCTGTCCTGGCCCTGTCACCTGGGAGAAGAGCAGCGTGGGGAGCACGGCCTGTCAGGGTGGGACAGTGCCACAACCCCACCTCACCTGGCATTAAACCAAGACTGAAATGGAAGGAAATGGGGAGAATGGGAAGGAACTGCCTGTGCTGGCAGCAGGAGCAGCTCCCCAGGCAGGCTGGAGGTGGTGGGGCCCTGCAGAGCCACATGTGACACCCAATGTGCCACCCACATGTGCCACCCCCGTGTGACACCCCTGTGTGCCAGCCCCGTGTGCCACCCCCGGGATTGTCACCACAACAAACCCAAAGGGGCACAGGCAGCCAAGCAAACTCAATTCCTCTTTAGGCAAATGCTCAGTCCCTGCCCAAAGCAGGCAATCAGCTCCAATTTGGAGCAGCCCTTGACAAGCCTGCTGTTCATTGCAGCTCTGGGCTGGGTGTGCAGGCCAGCCCGTTGTGTCTCCTCCCTGGTTGTGTTAAGCACAGCCCTGTGCCATAATATCATTTTCCTGACTCTCATGCCACTGACAGCGCATCCATCATTCTTCATAATTGCATCTAACAAATATTGATTTTGTCTCCGAAAGAGTAAACAGAAATATTAAAGTTCTTTTGCAGAAGACAAAAACACTCATGGAAAGTGCATTTAAACAGGGGGAAGAGGATGAAGCCTGGACAGAACATATGGCTGTGAAAAAGCAGCACCAGCTTGCACTGGCTGCAAAATGCAGCAGAACAGGGCAGAGGTGGGCAGGCAGCTGAGTGCCAAGGAAATGCCAAGGGGGACAAGTGGCAGCTTCCCTGTGCTCTGTGTCCAACAGAGGGGCTGCAAACACACCCCCCCCTCCCTGGAGAGAGGGACTGGCTGAGGTCACCCTCAGAACAGTTAATGCTGATTAATGAATGGTTAATGCTGATTAATGAACGGTTAATTCTGATTAATGAATTATTAATGCTGATTACAGACACTGCTGGCTGCTTCACTGCGGGCCACAGCACTGCCACCCCGGCCCTGCCCTGCTGGGGACAGCACAGCTGGCACTGCTGGGGACAGCACAGCTGGCACTGCCACCCCAGCCCTGCCCTGCTGGGGACAGCACAGCTGGCACTGCCACCCTGGCCTGCACTGCTGGGGACAGCACAGCTGGCACTGCCACCCTGGCCCTGCCCTGCTGGAGACAGCACAGCTGGCACAGGGCTCTGAGCAGAGCCTGGGCACACCCTGCCCATGGGATGGGCTTTGGGCCCTTCCAACCCACACCATGGGGCTCCATGATGATGTTTGGCTCTTCCACTCTAAGCCTTTAATCTTCCCCCTGGAGAAGCTCTGGGAAGGCAGGGCACAGGTGGCACATGCTGGTGACACTCCAGGGACACGCCAGGGACACCCCAGGGACACGTTTGTACACGTTTGTGTGAGCAGCACTGCCCAGGGCACCCGCCCTCCCCAGCTCCCTGGGGATGCCCAGGTGGCATCACCTGCCCGCCAGGGAGGCTCCAGGGCACTCCTCACCTGGGCTGTCCCCTCCCCTGCCCAGAGCTGAACCGATGTTCCCACCTGGCCGAGGGGCAGTGCAGGATTCAAGAGGTGATTCCCAGGAACACCGAGGCCACCTCGGTACAGCTCCATTAGGGACAAACACAAGAAGGAAATCAGCTCCTCAGCAGCCCCCAGAGCTGAACCCACAGCAGCTGCAGCCCGGGCTGGTCCCAGCTGTGCACAAACTCTCCTCTCCCTTGAGAAAACTCAGGTTATGTCCAAATCCCCTCCTCTCACCCATGAAACTGCCACAAAGATTGTCCTAATGAGCCAATGGTTTCTTTTCTCAAGGATTTCTCCCCAGTTCTGCTGAAATTCCCCAGGAGCAGCTCTTCCAGCACCAGCCCCGTGTGCAGCAAGCTCAGATGTTTATTTCAGCAGGGGAGGCTCTGTTTGGAGACAACTCTGAGAGGGGGAAAACCACTAATCTCTCCAATCAATCAGCAGCGCCTTGGCATGTAATAAACACCAATTTCTAAAGGAGAAATCTTTCTAGAGAAACTTGATCGACTCTCTGACAGTGTTACAGAGTTGGAAGATGAAAAGAAAAGTTATAAATTGGAGTTGCAGTAAAATATTGGGTTTCATGTCTTGCTGCATCGTGATTGCCCATACGGTTTGAGCTGTGTGTGGAAAATCCCCCACACTGGAAAGGAGAAGGCAGTGAAGCAGCCAGGGACCAAGGATGGGGAGCAACCCCAGCTCGTGGGTTCCCTGCCATGGCAGCAGCAGGGGACAGCCCCCTCTGTGCCCCCAGCAACCACAGAAAATCCACAGTCAGACAGATGCCATGGTGAATGGGGCACAAAACAACCCAGGCCAGGCTGGCAGGGCTGGGAGCACCTGGGACAGGGGAAGGTGTCCCTGCCGTGGCAGGGTGGCACTGGGTGGGCCTTGAGGTCACTTCCAAGCCAAAGCAGCCAGGGATGATTGTGGGACCCAGCTCAGGGGCAGCTGATGGGCCACAGCTCCAGCCTAGCCCAGCTGCAGGCTCTGCCTTGGGTCACTGCACAGCCCAGCCCAGCCCTTCCAGCCCAGCCCGGCCCAGCCCAGCCCAGCCCAGCCCAGCCCAGCCCAGCCAAGCCAAGCCCAACCCAGCCAAGCCCAGCCCAGCCCAGCCCAGCCAAGCCAAGCCCAACCCAGCCAAGCCCAGCCCAGCCCAGCCCAGCCAAGCCAAGCCCAGCCCAGCACAGCTCTGCCTTGGGTTACTGCACAGCACAGCACAGCCAAGCCCAGCCCAACCCAGCCAAGCCCAGCCCAGCCCAGCCCAGCCCAGCCAAGCCCAGCCCAGCCCAGCCCAACCCAACCCAGCCCATCCCAGCCAAGCCAAGCCCAGCCCAGCCCAGCCCAGCACAGCACAGCACAGCACAGCCCAGCCCAGCCCAGCCCAGCCCAGCCCAGCTCAGCCCGGCTCTGTCCCCCTGCAGGCTCTGCTGCTGCTGCTGCTGTTCCTCAGGCACAGAAAGCTCCTGTGCTGGAACTGATGCTTGTCCCAGTCACCTCCTCTCCCTGCCCTGATCCCCCTGGCTGGGACTGGGAGCTGACCCCAGGAGTGCTGCAGGGACCCAGCAGAGCCCAGGGGTAAAGCCAGGGATGCAGCAGAGCCCAGGGGTAAAGCCAGGCCTATCTGAGCAGGGATCAAGCAGAGCCAGGGGGTAAAGCCAGGCCTATCTGAGCAGGGACCCAGCAGAGCCCAGGGGTAAAGCCAGGCCTATCTGAGCAGGGATCCAGCAGAGCCCAGGGGTAAAGCCAGGCCTATCTGAGCAGGGATCCAGCAGAGCCCAGGGGTAAAGCCAGGCCTATCTGAGCAGGGATCCAGAGCCCAGGGGTAAAGCCAGGCCTATCTGAGCAGGGATGCAGCAGAGCCCAGGGGTAAAGCCAGGCCTATCTGAGCAGGGATCAAGCAGAGCCCAGGGGTAAAGCCAGGCCTATCTGAGCAGGGATGCAGCAGAGCCCAGGGGTAAAGCCAGGCCTATCTGAGCAGGGATCAAGCAGAGCCCAGGGGTAAAGCCAGGCCTATCTGAGCAGGGATCCAGAGCCCAGGGGTAAAGCCAGGCCTATCTGAGCAGGGATCAAGCAGAGCCCAGGGGTAAAGCCAGGCCTATCTGAGCAGGGATCCAGCAGAGCCCAGGGGTAAAGCCAGGCCTATCTGAGCAGGGATCCAGAGCCCAGGGGTAAAGCCAGGCCTATCTGAGCAGGGACCCAGAGCCCAGGGGTAAAGCCAGGCCTATCTGAGCAGGGATCCAGAGCCCAGGGGTAAAGCCAGGCCTCTCTGAGCAGGGACCCAGAGCCCAGGGTAAAGCCAGGCCTATCTGAGCAGGGACCCAGAGCCAGAGGCTCCCGTGTGTTCCTGTGCTGAAAGCTCAGGAGGGAATTGATGAATTCCTCTGTCTGGAACAGAGGGGACAAAATCCTCCCGAGTTCATTTCCTCACTGACACTCTGCTCTAGCACACCCAGCCTCTCACTGCTTTGATCTCTCCTCCAATCTGTCTTTTGTATTTCCTCTCCTGTTCCACTCCTAATTCTTTCTTAATTCCTCCTATGAAAAATGACTGAGGAACAGTAGGAACTGTCCACTGTGGCAGAGTCAGGTCCTCATCTGCTCTTACAGCAGCGGATGAGAGCAGTTTCCAGCTCTAATATGTTACATGGAAAGGAAAAAAGCTGCTTTAAAAATCTATATTAAAGCTTTTATCCAATTAATATTTCATCACAGCTGCCTGGGAGAGACTCGTCACTCCTCAGTCGTTTCATTCTAAGCAGCTAAAACCCATTTGTGCAGTTGTAAATCCTTACTTTCTAATATGCATTTTTTGTAAAGTACTAATTAAAAAAAATAATTTAAGGAAATGTTTTTTTCCTCGATTGGCTTCTCCCTCTGATTGCTTTTTGCAGCGTGAGGAACAAGCACTAAAGGCAGCCCAGCCCCTGGCAGGGCTGTGCCCAGGGCTGAGCATGGAGCAGTGAACAGAGCACAGCCCTGGTGGGTTTGTGAAACCTGATGGGCTGGGAGTGAGGAGAGACGGGAGGGATGGGGGATATGGGATACGGGATGGGGGATATGGGATACGGGATGGGGGATATGGGATACGGGATGGGGGATATGGGATACGGGATGGGGGATACGGGATGGGGGATACGGGATGGGGGATATGGGATGGGGGATATGGGATATGGGATGGGGGATACGGGATGGGGGATATGGGATGGGGGATATGGGATGGGGGATATGGGATATGGGATGGGGGATATGGGATATGGGATGGGGATACCGGGTGTGGGATATGGGATGGGGGATATGGGATGGGGATACCGGGTGTGGGATGGGGGATATGGATATGGGATGGGGATACTGGGTGTGGGATATGGGATACGGGATGTGGGATGGGGATACGGGATGGGGGATATGGGATGGGGATACGGGATGGGGGATATGGGATGGGGGATCCCGGATCTGGGATATGGGATACGGGATGTGGGATGGGGATACCGGGTGTGGGATGGGGGATATGGGATATGGGATGGGGATACTGGGTGTGGGATTTGGGATACGGGATATGGGATGGGAATACCAGGTGTGGGATGGGGGATGGGGGATGTGGGATGGGGAATATGGAATAGGGGATGTGGGATACTGGGTGTGGGATGGGGATATGGGATATGGGATGGGGAATATGGGATATGGGATGGGGATACCAGGTGCGGGATGGGGGATGTGGGATACAGGACATCCCAGGTGTGGGATGTGGATATGGGATGGGGGATCTGGGATATAGGATGTGAGATCCAGGATGTGGGATCTGGGATGGCAGATAGTGGGTGTGGGATGTGGGATATGGGATGGGGGATCTGGGATATGGGATGGGGACTACTGAGTGTGGGATATGAGATCCGGGATGTGGGATATGGGATATGGGATGGGGGATCTGGGATGGGGGACACTGGGTGTGGGATCTGGGATATGGGATGGGGACTACTGGGTGCAGGATGCGGGATATGGGACATGGGATCCTGGATGTGGGATACTGGGTGTGGGATATGGGATATAGGATGAGGGATACTGGATCCGGGATGCATGACATGGGATGGGGGATCCGGGATGCAGGACATGGGATGGGGGATCCGGGATGCAGGACATGGGATGGGGGATGCGGGATTGGGCATACCAGGTGCGGGATGCGGGATCTGGGTTTCCAGATCTGGGATACCGGGTGCAGGACGCAGGATCCGAGATGTGGGATCAGGGAAGGGGGATGCGGGATGTGGGATCAGGGAAGGGGGATGCAGGATGTGGGGTCTGGGAAGGGGGATGCGGGATGCCGGATGCGGGATGCAGCCTCCATCGGTGCGGGAGCAGTGCCCTCTGTTGCCCGCGGCGCTGGCACCGCCCGGAACCGGGGCCATGGAGTGCCCAGGGAAATCCCCTCACTGGATTCGTTCCTCGCCTCTGCCCCGCAGGCACTCAGCTGCGTTTCCATGGTTTCCGTGTTTCCCCACGCCAGACCCCCCAGGACTCTTCAAGCCCAAGTCCCCTGTCCTTGCAGAACTCTCTAGAAGTAAAGCAAACCTGAGAGCTCCCGGGTGCTCCCTGTCCCGGATGGGGACCCGCAGCTGCTTTGAGATCTCTCTGCAGCCAGATCCATCACTTGAATCCCTTGGGGATTCTCTCAGAGCAGCGCTCCGTGTGCCGAGCGAGGGACACCTGGAGCTGGAGAGACAGATCTGCTGGGATGAGCATTCCCAATCACTGGGATGGGCATTCCCAATCACTGGGATGAGCATTCCCAATCACTGGGATGGGGCATTCCCAATCACTGGGATGAGCATTCCCAACACACTGGGATGAGCATTGGGATGAGCATTCCCAACACACTGGGATGAGCATTCCCAGGCACTGGGATGGGGCATTCCCAGTCACTGCGATGAGCATTCCCAGTCACTGGGATGGGGCATTCCCATTTCACTGGGATGGACATTCCCAGTCTCTGCCCCGTGTGGCCGTGTCTGGTGCTGAAGGGTCCCTGGGCAGCCCCTGGGCTGTCTCTGGCAGGAATCACCCCGTGCTGAACTCAGCACTGAGCTGGGCAGGGCAGCGAGTGCTCTGTGTCTCTGCAGAGCAGACATTGCCATTCCACAGTTAATCAGGGGAGCGAGTGCCCAGTTTACTCCAGCCAGCCCGCAGGAAAATGTGAACCTGGTGCAGTTTGGGCACAACTGACACGGGCACCTGCAGCAGCTGCTCGGGATCTCAGCAGCAAGCTGCTCCCCAGGAACGGGTTCCAAGGGAAGGAATCAGGGATTCCCCTCTGCTGCTGATCCTGACCCTGGCAACCCCCAAAGATCCCCCACTGCCCTGCTGGGCTGTGCACCCCAACTCAGCCCCCCAGCAGCAACGGGGAGTGGGAAAGAATCATGGAATCATGGAATGGGGTGGGCTGGGAGGGATGTCACAGCCACCCAGTGCCACCCCTGCCATGGCAGGGACAGCTTCCACTGTCCCAGGTGCTCCCAGCCCCAATGTCCAGCCTGGCCTTGGGCACTGCCAGGGATCCAGGGGCAGCCACAGCTGCTCTGGGCACCTGTGCCAGGGCTGCCCATCCCCAGTGAGAGCTGCCAACCCATCTCAGGTGAAATGCTGGGGCACAGAACTCTGCCAGTGCCCCACTGCAGAGCCACGAGCTCTCAGCCAGCTGCCTGTGGGCAGGAAAGAAACGGTGCTGGCCCCAATGGCAGTGCCACTGCTCAGCCCCACCAGGGCCAGCCAAGGGGAAACCAATGTCCCCAGGTGAAATGAATGTCCCCAGGTGAAGTGCATGTCCTCAGGTGAAGCCAATGTCCCCACATGAGGCAGATGTCCCCCTGAACACGAAGGGAAGCTCTCCTGGGGAATTCCTGCTCTAAACCAGCCCTCTGCCATCCTCTCTGCTGTGCCCTCTGCTCCCGTGGTTATCAATCCATCCCTGGAGTTCTGAATTAGCAGATGGAAATTATGCATTCACTCTTACAGGGCATAAAAACGAATCCTCAAATTTTACCTTGTGACAGCATTTCCATACAAAACCTTCCTCCTTCATCGGTATTCTAGCCACAGATTCAGAGAGTGTGAATGTTGGAAAGGGGTTCAGAATCATTTCCTTGTGTTTTACATATTTTTCACTTTAAAGCAAGATGAAAAACCATGACCTAGAGAAGCCAGTCCATTAAGATCAATCTCCATCATTTTGTAGTCATTAAACAAAAAACTCCTCCTTGTCCCTCTTTTCACGCACGTGTGGAGGCTGTGTCGGACAGACCCCAAAGTTTGAGTGGTTTTAGTAAAATCGTACGGGCGGTGTAATGAGGACCAACGGTGCCACCAAGTGGGGACGTGTGGGAATGGAAAAATCGCGATTTCGGTGATTTCTGTGATTCCTCCTTGGGACGGAAAGTCAAGAAGGGCAGCAACAGCCACTTCAGTGCAGGCCATGGCACTGCCTGTCCCCGCAGATCCCGGCTGTGAAAAACGCCAATCACTTGCTGTTGAAATTGTTCAAAGTTTAATAGTAATAAAATGGTTATAACAATAGTAATACAATTAGAGTCATAATAATTTGGACAGTTTAAATCAGGACAATATGAGACAATAAAAGCAAAGAGTTACGGACGTCCGGGTACCTTTTTCTGGGCATCAGGAGCCCGAAAAAGGACACAGTTAACAAAGGATTAACCCTTAAAAACAACAGCCTGTTGCATATTCATACACTGCATACATGATGCATAAATTCCATTCAAACACAGGATTCTGTCTGGTCAGTGTCAACTTCTTCCTTCTAATCCTAGCAGTGCCTTCAAGGTGGGAAGAAATTCGTTTCTTCTGATAAGAAGGCAATAAATTCTCTTTCTCTGAAAGATTCAGGTGTCCTGTGGCTGCTATCTCATTGCAAGACCTTTCTGTAAAACAAAGCATCTTACATAGCACAGTTTCTATTTTAACAATTCTTATAACTTAAAACTATATTTAACACAGTACTTAAGAGAGTGAATACAGCATGACTTCCTAACACACCACATATAATATTCATTTGAATATTTGCAAAAAGCCAATCATAAAATACATGCATTTTTCACACCAGGGTCCCACATCTGTTATGTAAATTTTCAAGCACCAGAGGGTTGAAAATATCGGAAAAATCCAAAGCTGTGGGAAAAGTTTTTCCCATTCCAAAGGTTTTATTTTTCCACACACTGAGCAGCTGAGGCTGCCCTGGATCCCTGGCAGTGCCCAAGGCCAGGCTGGACACTGGGGACAGGGGAGGTGTCCCTGCCATGGCTGGGGTGGCACTGGGTGGGATTTGGGGCCCTCCCAGCCCAATGCAGTCTGGAATTCTGTAACCAGGGCAGCAGCCTGGAGCAGAGCTCAGCAGAGAAGCCAAAAGCCCTGGGCTGGAAAAGCCCAGAGGCAGCAGCAGAGCTGAGGCACATGAGGGATGTCCCTGCAGCACAGCCCAGGACAGCAGCGAGCTCTGCTGCCCTTGGAAACACCCCAGACACTGCCAGGGCTTTCCAACAGGCAGGGAGAGCAGGGCAGCAACAGCAACATCACCTGCAGCTCTGACCAAAGGAAAAAGGGGAACAGGCAATAGCTGAGCACCAAAGAACTGTGTCGTGTAATAAACCAAATATTTGCAACTCATTGAAATGTACTACTTTGATAAAGGCCGGAATATTTTAAAATTCCAAACCTGAACTTCTCCCAGAACTTTGTTTGGTGTTTGGAATTGTTGCAATGTTTAGTTCCAGGAAGATGGGGAGAGGTTTGGGTGCAGGAGGCTTTGCTGTAACAAATGTCCCAGCAGTGCTAAGGGAACCTGAGAGACCCCAGCCAAACGGCCACGGGCAGCAACCTGTAAATTTAAATACAGCAGAAAAAGAAAAGAAAAAATGCCAAAAGTTTTTAAAGTGCCACTGTTTAGTTTGCTGTATGGGTAACAGCATATATCTGTGAGTCTCTAATGCACAGTGCTAACCAGCTCACAATAAATCAGAATACAATCCTCATCACTTCTCTCAGTACTGAAAACTCCCCAGTCACAGCTGAAGACAGCACCTCGTGCCAGCTCCCCAAACTCAGGGGCAGCCAGATCTCCTGATCTGGGCCAACACAGAGCCTGAGAGCCAGGAAATCACAGATTGTACAGGCTGGAAAACCCCTCTGAGCCCATTCCCAGCCCTGCCAGGGCCACCACTGCCCCTGTCCCCAGTGCCACCACTGACCCTGTCCCCAATGCCACCACTGCCCTTGTCCCCAGTGCCACCACTGCCCCTGTCCCAGTGCCACCACTGCCCCTGTCCCCAGTGCCACCACTGCCCCTGACCCCAGTGCCACCACTGCCCCTGTCCCCAATGCCACCACTGCCCCTGTCCCAGTGCCACCACTGCCCCTGTCCCAGTGCCACCACTGCCCCTGTCCCCAGTGCCACCACTGCCCCTGTCCCAGTGCCACCACTGCCCCTGTCCCAGTGCCACCACTGCCCCTGACCCCAGTGCCACCACTGCCCCTGTCCCCAATGCCACCACTGCCCCTGTCCCCAGTGCCACCACTGACCCTGTCCCAGTGCCACCACTGCCCCTGTCCCCAGTGCCACCACTGCCCCTGTCCCCAGTGCCACCACTGCCCCTGTCCCCAATGCCACCACTGCCCCTGTCCCAGTGCCACCACTGCCCCTGTCCCCAATGCCACCACTGCCCCTGTCCCCAGTGCCATCACTGCCCCTGTCCCCAATGCCACCACTGCCCCTGTCCCAGTGCCATCACTGCCCCTGTCCCCAATGCCACCACTGACCCTGACCCCAGTGCCACCAATGACCCTGACCCCAGTGCCACCAATGACCCTGTCCCCAGTGCCACATCTCCACAGCCCAGCTCACTCTGCTGGCACTCAGCAGTGAGCATGGCACACAGCTGGCACTCAGCAGTGAGCATGGCACACAGCTGGCACTCAGCACTGTGCATGGCACTCTGCTGGCACTCAGCAGTGTTCATGGCACTCAGCTGGCACTCAGCACTGTGCATGGCACACAGCTGGCACTCAGCACTGTGCATGGCACTCTGCTGGCACTCAGCAGTGTTCATGGCACTCAGCTGGCACTCAGCACTGTGCGTGGCACTCTGCTGGCACTCAGCAGTGAGCATGGCACTCAGCAGTGTGCATGGCACACAGCTGGCACTCAGCAGTGAGCATGGCACTCAGCTGGCACTCAGCACTGTGCATGGCACTCTGCTGGCACTGAGCTCTTCGGGCTGGGGAGGAGCTAGGGTGCCCCTCCATGGAGCTGCTCAGGCAGTGCCAGGAGGAGGAGGCTGCACAGAGACATCAAACTCACCCAGCTGCTCAGACACGAGGAGCTCTCAGCAGCTTTTCCTTGCTCTCCTCTCAGCAGAAACAGCAATTCCCTTCTGATTTCACAGGCAGAAGGCACTTTGGGTTTCTGGAGAAAACCCTCTCGTTGGGGCAGTTGTTTCTGCCAGGTGTGCACACCTTCCTCAGATCAGCACCAGTCTGAAATGCACTACATGGCTTCCTTCTTCAAAAGAAGCTCCCTTCCTTTGACTTCGAGCAGCTCGACTTCCTAATAAAACCCCTCTGCCATAGGAGAGCCTTTGGTGTAGGGCTCATTAGCAAGCTCGACTCTCCCCCACTGCTTCCCACGTCTTTGGGATCCCTGGAGAGAACAGCTTTGCTTTGATTAGAGGGGAAAACATCTTCTCTTTCAGTTTATATCAGAGTGCCTGAATGCCAGCACTGAATTTGGGATGGGGACAGGGTACTTGTGCATGCAAGTAATGGAGAGATCTGTGCAGAATGGGTGAAAGCAGAGAACATCCCAAATGAACCTGGGCTGACAGGCAGCACCGAGCAGCACAGCTCAGGGCAGGGCCCCAGCTCCCCAGGGGAAGGAGTTCTGCTTCTGGAGACCTGATCTCACTGCTCATCACTCAGAGCTGGGGAACCCAGGGCTCCCAGCTCTCCAGGGGAAGGAGTTCTGCTTCTGGAGACCTGATCTCACTGCTCATCACTCAGAGTTGGGGAACCCAGGCTCCCTGCTCCCCACAGGAAGGTGTTCTCCTTCTGGAGACCTGATCTCACTGCTCATCACTCAGAGTTGGGGAACCCAGGGCTCCTGCTCCCCACAGGAAGGTGTTCTCCTTCTGGAGACCTGATCTCACTGCTCATCTCTCAGAGCTGGGGAACCCAGGGCTCCTGCTCCCCACGGGAAGGTGTTCTCCTTCTGGAGACCTGATCTCACTGTTCATCACTCACACCTGGGGAACCCAGGGCTCCCTGCTCCCCACGGGAAGGTGTTCTCCTTCTGGAGACCTGATCTCACTGCTCATCTCTCAGAGCTGGGGAACCCAGGGCCCCCAGCTCTCCAGGGGAAGGAGTTCTCCTTCTGGAGACCTGATCTCACTGCTCATCACTCAGAGTTGGGGAACCCAGGGCCCCCAGCTCTCCAGGGGAAGGAGTTCTCCTTCTGGAGACCTGATCTCACTGCTCATCACTCACAGCTGGGGAACCCAGGGCTCCCTGCTCCCCGTGCCTGTGCTGGAGCTCTCCAGAGGGATTTGGGTCTGCCTGAGATGATTCAAGAAGTGGTGTGTATAACATGCCTCAGACAAAAGGGTTGAGGACAGAAATCTGTCAGATGAGGAGTGCAGTGCCTGGTTCAGGTGTGCTGAGTGCAGAGAGCCTGTGCAGGCACCTGCACACCTTTGTCAGGGGCTTAGCTGAGGCACAGAGAGCAGGACAGGGGCTTTGACACGGGCACAGCTCATCCCCTCACACTGCTGGTGCCTCACAACACCAAACCAGCCCCACAAACCCCTCAGAACCTGACCCTGGGGGGTTTTCTTGTCCTGCTCACCACCAAGGGGAAGCTCCAGTAGGGCAGACAGAAGAGAATGTTGACAAAAATCCTGGTGTGAGGATAAAGAGGAAAGGTTCAACCTTGGAAACACTGAGCAAAAATCAGTAAAGCTCAAAATGACGTGTGCTGCAACACTGGAATGAGCTGGGGGTACAGCTGAAATGTACCTACCCCACATCTGGAGCGTACCTGGGTGACAGCAGAGCAAACAGCAGAGAGAGGAATGGGGCAGCAACTGCAGCCACAGCCGAGCTCCCCGACAGTCCCTGCCCAGGTAACCAGCCAGGGCTTGTACACAGCCCCACAACAGCCTCACGGTGCTTCTGCAGGTGTGGCCCCGGTAACTTCTGTGCCATTGAGATGGAAATGAACCCGTGGAAAAGGCTTCACCTCGGAATTACGGCCTGAAAGAGTTCAATAGTGGAGACAAGCTGCACTGCTAATAGAATTTGCATTCTTTCTGGGTGGGATATTCCGCATCCCAAGGGGCTGCAAACACTTCCCAAGGCTGAGGTGAGCACACAGGGCAGCCCAAACCCCTGTGGGCAGCAGTGGCAGGGGCTGAGCCGTGCTGCTCCACACACGGTGCGGGCACTGCTGCCCTGCCCCGGGCCCAGTGCCAGCTGTGCCCCCCAGCCCGGGCTGTGTCCCCGGCACACAGCTCCAGGACACAGCCAGGGACATTCCCTCAGCTGGCCAGGGCAGGGCAGCAGGGCAGCAGGACCACAGGGACACGCTCCTGCTCTGTGAGAGTCTGTGGCACTGCACAGCTGGCACAGGAACAATTTGGGGCTCCTCTGTGCAGCTCTGGACTGTGACAGGCTGTGATGTCCCAGGGCAGCAGCCCCACAGGGACACGCTCCTGCTCTGTGAGAGTCTGTGGCACTGCACAGCTGGCACAGGAACATTTTGGGGCTCCTCTGTGCAGCTCAGGACTGTGATGAGCTGTCATGTCCCAGGACAGCAGCCCCACAGGGACACACTCCAGCTCTGAGAGTGTCCGTGGCACTGCAGAGCTGGCACAGGAGCATTTTGGGGCTCCTCTGTGCAGCTCAGGACTGTGACAGGCTGTGATGTCCCAGGGGTAACCAGTGCTGCTGTCTGTCAGAACTCAGTGCATCCCTCTGGGTGTCCAGAGTTGCTGGGATCCCTGCCAGGGGGCTCAGAGACCCTGGCACACAGCTCAGAGCATCCGTGGGTTTGATTATGACCCGTGGAGCAAATTGCCAGCTTTGTAAGAGGACCTGTAAAGCCACAGAAGTTTAAGTAGTGTAATAATAAAATTATCACCTGGTGAAAAAGTAGATTTTGGGGTTTTTAGGATACAAGATGGAGGGACTTGGGCATGTCCAGCCTTTCTTCTGCTTCTTCTCTACCTCCATCTTCTGCTGTGATTATGGCACTTTGGGATTTTCTAGAGGAGAAGTTCACTGTTTGACATAGGTGATGGGTATTGGGAAGGAATTGTAAACACTTTAGATGTAGTTTGTAGTATAAAGATATAAAACTGCCCAGGGGCAGGCAGAGTGCCTGGAACTGTCCTGCTGGACAACCTCAGCAGGGCAGGAGAAAAATTTTTATAGATAAAATACAATAATCAACTCTGAGACCGAGAACTGAAGAGCTCTGACTCACTCTCTGAATGTGCAGGCCAAAACAGAGAGTTTTTATGTGTCTCAGGGCTGTAAAACAAACTGCAACCCCCCCAGACCTGTCCCCATCCCTGTGCGTGTGCCTGAGCACAGCACCACACTCCACCGCCCAGGGAGCCACAGCAGCCCAGAGCAGAGCACTCAGAGCCCAGGACACAGGTGAAGGTTCCTATTTCCTCCCATATTTTACAGCAGGGACACTGGGGAGCCACAGCACCCTGGGGGGAGAGCACTCAGAGCCCAGGACACAGGTAAAGGTTCCTATTTCCTCCCATATCTTACAGCAGGGACACTGGGGAGCCACAGCAGCCCAGAGCAGAGCACTCAGAGCCCAGGACACGGCTGAAGGCTCCTGGGTCTCTTTCCCCCCATGTTTCACAGCTCCAGCTGTAGTTATCCCCAGCATGACCATTCCTGCTCTTTGCAGAGCCGTGTCTGACACTGTGGAGGCCCTGCCACTCGTGGGTGGTGTCTGACACTGAGGAGGCCCTGCCACTCGTGGGTGGTGTCTGACACTGGAGGCCCTGCCACTCGTGGGTGGTGTCTGGCACTGTGGAGGCCCTGCCACAATTGGGTGGTGTCTGACACTGAGGAGGCCCTGCCACAATTGGGTGGTGTCTGACACTGAGGAGGCCCTGCCACAATTGGGTGGTGTCTGACACTGTGGAGGCCCTGCCACTCGTGGGTGGTGTCTGACACTGTGGAGGCCCTGCCACTCGTGGGTGGTGCTCTCAGCACACGGCTGCCTGCCTGGCACCAGGACTGGGGACAAGAGGGGCTGCTGGGGCTGTGGGAGGGTGCACAGCCATCGTCCAGGAAAGGAAGGAGTTGAACCCCCCTATATGTTGGTCTCAAGCCAACCACACAGAGCACTCATGCTTCTTTGTCATAGAGAGATGTGAGTAAAACAATTACACAGCCTTGTCAAGACTACATTGCAGGGGAAAACCCAGCACATCTCTACCTAGACATGGCCAACCACTCACAACTTCACTTCCAAGACGCTTCCTCACCTATCACAGAAGAACTGATAGGATTCCATGACCATGCCCTAATGGCTGCACTATCAATCTGCAGCCTGGTCCTCTCCCTATAACCCACATAGTACAGAAAAGCTGTCATCATGCACAAGAAATCAAACTCATCTGAACAGTTCTCCCAGCCATAGTGCTGGTCATGCTCACCCTACCATCCTTCCAAATCCTCTACACAATAGATGAGATCAATGAACCCCATCTGACCCTAAAGGCCACTGGTCACCAGTGATACTGAACCTACCAACACACTGATCTCAAAGAGATCAGACCCACCCTTAGGACATTTCCACCTACTAGAAGTCGAGCACCCTGTTGCCATCCCTTTAACCCCACTATCCACCAGTCCCCACGCCCTGGGAGCCCCCATGGCCCAGCCTGCAGGGCACAGCTGCAGCCAGGGACAGCAGCTCCTGGGGACACACAGCTGTCCCTCTGTGCCCAGGGCTGCAGCACAAAGCACCCTCAGTGCCACGGCTCTGGGAGGCACACAGAGAATGGCCCTGTCTCCACGGCTCTCCTGGGCCAATAAAAATACCCAAACCCTCTGTCCTGGTTTGGAGCTCCCTCCCCTTCACACAGCATTGTCACTACGAGGTGCACAGGGCACTCAGGCTGGAGACAGAGGAGTTTTAACAATTTCACTCTGTGGAGCCCATAGTAACATATTCTGTTACCAACATCCACCAACTCCTCAAGGATTCTTCCTGAGACTTCCAACCCAATTTAGCTCCACCATATGTCAGTGCTACTTGCTTCAGCACTGAATTTTCTCCAGTATTTCACTACAGCTAAGCCACTTCTCTGTTATTCTAATATAATGAATAAAGGAAAAAATAACTGAAAAACTGAAAAAAACAACAGTTTAAGAGGATAATGGGTCTGGGAGCCAATCAAACTTACCATCACCCTGTTGGACAGAGTGTAGGGAGCACCTGTTCAGTCCCACCTCCCTTTAAAACCCCCTCCTTTTTTAATTTTAAAGAGTTTTGCTGAACACTTTTTCCATGCCAAAGCCTGGCAAGCAGAGCAGCCCAAGGGTTTTCTAAGGCACTGCTGCTGGGATGTGCATTTCCTGCAGCAGCCAGCAAGGAACGTAGAAGGGCTTGCTAATGCTGTTCATTTTCAGCTGCTGAGTTTGGCCCTTATGGCCCTTTGATCCTTTGGCCCTCGTGAAATCACAGCCTGCCATCAGCAAGGCAAGGGGGGAAAAGGAGCCTTCATCCAAGTATCCCAAACTAGAGAAGCAGCATCCAGGAAAAATGCCTTTTTCTACATTTGTGTCATCCCACATTAATGGTCTGGGGGCTTCTCCTTGCAGCCACCCCAAAGTGAGGGAGACTCATGGGGGTCTGAGCTCCTCCTGAGGGGCAGCTCTGATCTCTGCTCCCTGGGACAGGGACAGGACCAGGGAAGGGCTGGAGCTGGGCCAGGGCAGGCTCAGGGTCACCCCAGAGGTGCTGGCACTGCCCAGGGGATGGGCACAGCCCCGAGGCTGCCAGAGCTCCAGGAGAGCTTGGACAGCTCTGCAGGGATGCCCAGGTGGGTTTTTGGGGTGTCTGTGCAGGGACAGGGGCTGCACTGATGATCCTTGGGTCCCAACTCAGGATATGCCCTGGTTCTACGAAATAAATGGGTATTTCCCCAACTGGAGCGTTCACAGTGGAATTCAAACATCTCCTTTGAAAAGTGAGGAGCTTTTCCTTTCACCCTGCCTTAAGCATCCCCACGAGCTCCAGGCAGGCAGAAATGCTTGAGGAGTGATGCTCCCGTGCTGGCAGTGCCCCGTGGGGAAGGACTGAGTGCCCAGCAGGGCAGGACTGCAGCCACACCTTGCCAGGCTGTGACTCACGGCTCTGCTGGGACACGTTCATCACTTCTCCGAGGAAAACGCACAGGTAGCAATTAAAATCTGGGTGAGGCTGGACAAACCCAGAAATGCTTGGAATTATTCCGAAGTTCTTAATTGAAGCTGGAGAGCGGAGCAGCTACAGCAGAATGGGAATGAGATTTTGACATTTAAGGAAGTGTCACTGAGAGAAATCTTGCTGTCACAGATATGACTCACCCACTGCTGTGCCTGACAGGTGTCTTCTCTGACTCCTGAGATCAAGATAATTTCACTTTAATCTGAGAGAAGCAGAGGGATGAGCAATTCCATTTATTTATAATACAAGCTCCCTTCAAAGGTAACTTGGAAATGGATATTTTGGGAGGACGTTCACAGTTCGTTGCTGCTGAGGTGTGAAAGCAGCACAAAGGGCTCTCTCTGGATGGACAGCACAGCACAGAGAAGCAGCACCGATGTCCCCAGAGCAAAGCCTGCCCAGGGAAGACACACTTTGTGCTGGGGGAAGCTGGGACACTTTGGGAGAGACCAACATCAGACAATGCAGCACGTGGCAAGGCAGAGATTCATTTGGTTTTCATTATAGCAACAAGATGACAAACACTTGGCTCCCAACTTAACCTGGAAGACTACAGTGGCACACCTGGCTCCTTCCAACAGCAATTCCCATTGGGAAGAAGTGCCCAGGACCTCTGCAGTGCTGTGAGCCAGCCCTGGAGCAAACTGGCAGGGACTGGGCAGAGCAACCAACCCCTTGTGTCAAAGGCAGTGATAACCTGAAACGCTGTGGCTGCCACAAATCTGACTGCAAACAGGATGGAATTCCCAGCTCTCAGGCAAATAACCAGGGGGTGATTTCCAAAGTCACCCTCAGCTGCTCCCAGCTCCTGCTCCATGGCACAGAGAGGCACAAACGAGATGTGATCCACAGGCAAAGCCTTCCCAAACTCACCCCAGTGCCACTGTGGCTCCGCAGCCCGGGGCAGAGTGCCCATTCCCGGGATCCTCTGCAGGCACAACACCTCTGACACAACCCCAAAAGTGGCTCCTGCAGAAGTGCTCCCAGAGTGTGGAGAAGCTGCCTGAAGGCTTGGTTAGCTCTAGATCTTTCCTTATAAAGCCAGAGAGCAATTACTGGATCACAGCACGAAGAACACAATAGAACAGACACTTTCCTCAGTCAGGAGGTGATTCAGCTATCAAAAAGGTTCTTTTGTTTCTATTTTGGGGGAAAAACCCATCACTGCTTTCAGATGCCTAAAGCTGACGTTGCCAGGGCTCTTCAGGGCTGTCAGCAGCTGAGAAGGGCTCTGAGACCCCTCCCTTCTCCTCACCCTCCGGCCTCTCTGACAGCCCTGAGGAACACCTGGGAACGCTACCTGAGGGTGAGAGGACAGAACAGTGACTCACAGGGCACACCGTGCCCCTGCAGCCAGAAATAGAGAGCACAGCACATGGCCTCATCCCCTCTGTCCCTCACCCAGCCAGCCAGGACACACACAGCGCCAGGAAAACGCTGTGCTGCTCCTCCTGGGACAGCTGCCCTCTCCAGGGCCGGGCACAGCTGCTGCCAGGGCACGGGGACACCCTGCAGCCACAGGAGCTGTGCCCGGGACAGGCTGCACACAGCCAGGAGTGTCGCAGACATCCTTTGTGAAAAATCCTTTCTGGAGGACTTTTCCTGCTGGAGCTGAGAAGCTCAGTAACAAATGTAAGCAATTATTATCTGCTGCTGTGGATGCAACAGGTCCACCTGTGATTGGTCCCCTGTAGATGTTTGGATTTACTGACCACTCATGGTGGAGCTGCTCTCGCTCTCTGCAGACACAGACCTTTGTTATTCATTCTTTCTACCTCTATTCTTAGCTTAGCCAGCTTCTGAAGAAGCTCCCTTCTTTTCTATCTCTATATAGTATAGTTATAATGTTATATATATATCATAATATAATAAATCAAGCCTTCTGATCATGGAATCAAGATCCTGTCTCTTCCATCCTCTACAAACCCCTGTGACCACTGTCACACAGGAGGGCAATGGGACAGGGACAGCAGGGAGGGGAACGCTGAACCAAAGCTGAACTACGAGGTTTGGGACATTTGCCTGGCCGTGACAAAGGGACTGTCCTGAGGGGTTTGGACACAAGGGCTCTTGTCACAGACATCTTTTATGAAAATCCTTTCCTTAAGGTTTTTCCTGAGAAGCTGAGAGGCCTCAGGAACAAAATGCAAACATTGATTATCTGCTGCTGTGGAATGCAACAGGTGCATCTGGGATTGGTCTCATGGGGTTGTTTCTAATTAATGGCCAATCACAGACAGCTGGCTTGGACAGAGAGCTGAGACACAAACTTTTGTTATCACTCCTTCCTATTCTATTCTTAGCCAGCCTTCTGATGAAATCCTTTCTTCTATTCTTTTAGTGTAATTTTAATATAATATATATCATAAAATAATAAATCAGCCTTCTGAATCATGGAGTCAGATCCTCGTCTCTTCCCTCATCCAAGAACCCCTGAGAACACGGTCACAGGTTATTTGGAGCAGGAAAAGTCTGAATGCTGCACACCCCATACAATGCCAGCATTTCAGGGACAGCAGGGTCTGTGCTCAGCTGTGGGAGCAGAGCCCTGGGCAGGAGCCACCAGAGGTTAACAGGGACTGAAGCCCAGGGGATCTTCATGTACCGTAGGGGTAAACACAGTGTAAAAACACAGCTAAAATTACTAAACACGGGGCTCATAAGGCAACCCACCAGCTGCCAAACCACAGCTTTGCTCCAAACTTTGGAACACTGACAAAAATTCCATGGGAAAATTATCTGTTGCGCTTCTCACCTCAGAATAATCAGGTGTCAATGAGCACGTGTGTGCGTGGTGGTTTCTATCTGTTAATGAAATCTGACTCCGTGTGCCCACCAGCTGTACTTCCCTTTAGGATAAAACGTGTTTTCCATGGCTTGCCCTGTGTTTTTGCAATTTCCCTCGCAGCAGGCTCTGTTTTCAGGGCAGCAGCAGTGAGAGCCCCCTGGCAGAGCTCAGGCTCTGTTAGTCCTACCCAGAGGATGGAGAAGGGCTGAGGACAGGGCTGCAGCACCTCCCATGGCACACGTGGGGCACGGAGCAGCTGGCCAGCAGGATCGATTTCCAGAGCACATTTGGAAACTTTGCTCTCAGGAGCTTTTCTTGCTCAGAGAGGCCAGGGCAGAACGTCACCTTCCAGTGAGTGCAAGCCCTGAGTACACAGCAGTGACCCAGTGACTGGGGACAGCCACTGCTGACACCCTGTGCCTCAGTACTGGGAATTCTGCAAAAGCACCAGACCCGGCCCTGTCCCTGCTTGTGCAACACCTCTGCCCAGACCCACACCCCCCGAGCTGAGCAGGGACAGCTTTCCCAGCACTGCCTCCCCAGAACCACCCCCGGGCCCAGCCTGGGCAGCAGAAAGGGGAATTGTGTGCCCAGGTGAGCCCCACCTGCACAGCCCAGCCCAGCAGGGACCCAGAGCTGCTGCAGAACCCAGAGGAGGCACCAAATGCTCAGAGGATGGAGCAGCTCTGCTGGGACACCTGGGGGGCTCACCTGGACAGGGGAAGGTTGGGGTGACCTCAGAGTGGGCTCACAGCACCTGAAGGAGCCAACAAGAAACCAGAGAGAGATGATTTACAAGGGCCTGGAGTGCCAGGACACGGAGAAGGACTTCCCACTGCCAAAGGGCAAGGTTTAAAGGCATTCTTGGCCCTTCAGGATGACTTTCCTACAGCTACAGAGGAGACAGCCAAGAGACTAAGTAAAAAATCACTTTATTTAAACACTTGATACACAACAGGCTGCATAAGGAATAAACACAAATAAAACAATGAATTTATAAATGGGTACAGATGTCATAGCAAGAAATTAAATCTTGAGTCAACGCATTTCTGTATCTAAATTACCAAGAACAGGCTGCAAGCCCAGAGCAGAAATGTCTCTGAGAGGAGCCATCCTGAACTCAGGCAAGTGCTAGACTTTAGTCCTTCCACAGGAAAATCCCAAAGAACATCCAGGTAAAATTTAATTCAGTAAGATAAAGACTCCCACCAGAGAGATTGTCCCTAACAAGGCTCTTGCTCTGTAAGAGGATGTTCTTCACTCATCTGGGTTCAAGATCACAATTAACCATGTCTGTTCACCAACCACTTTCCTTTGTTTCCTACAACCAAGAGGATTTAGGAAACCACCTCAGACTGAGACACAGCAATGCAGACCTGTCACCTTTCCAAGCACTTAGCCGTCCCCTAGAAGCAGCTGGGCTTTAAAGTTCTTTAAGTTGTACCACTTTCCAAGGGACTTAGGGACCAGGAATACATTAACAGAGGGGTTTTGGGGCAAACAGAGAATTCACTCTCATTTTTTCTGCTCTCTTGGACTTAGGGGCAGAAATTGCATCTTCACAACTTCCAGTATCTGTGCCTGGAAAAGAAGCAGAGCCAGGCTTAGGCAATGCTGTCACTGAGACACCAGAGCTGAGCCAGGCTTAGGAAATGCTGTCAGAGACACCAGAGCTGAGCCGGGCTTAGGAAATGCTGTCAGAGACACCAGAGCTGAGCCGGGCTTAGGAAACGCTGCTACTGAGAGGGTGCTCAGGCCTTGGCAGGCGCTGCCCAGGGAGGTTCGGAGTGCCCATCCCTGGAGGTGTCCAGGGAATTCCTGGAGGTGGCACTCAGAGATCTGGGCTGGGGACAATTGGGCACAGCTGGGACTCGGTGATCCTGGAGGGCTTTGGCAGCCTCAGTGGCTCTGGGATTCTGTGATAAATCTGTGATAAACCCCGGAGCAGCCCCTGCTGACCCCTGAGTCCCGGCCACCCTCCCTCCGCTCACCCGGCTCTGGTTCTCGCTGAAGGTGGAAACGAGTCAGAGGCACGTTTGGGGTTTTTTATTGCTTTTGTTGTGGTGGTTTTTTTTTTTTTTTTCCCTCTTCATCACAATTAACCCTTCAGGGAGCGAGCAAGAAATAAATCGGGAGGCACAGCGTTATCTCCCCGCCGTGGCGGTCCCGCCCCGTCTTCACGTAGAGCCGCGTTTGGAGCAGCGCGCGTGGAGCCCCCGCTGCCGCCTGGGGAGCGCCTCCACAGCACCAAGACCGCTTCTTCTTCCTCCTCCTGCCTGCTCATCCTCCCGCTCCGCCGCCCTGCTCGCCCCGCCGGGCCGGTTGCCGCGGCCGGTAGCGGTAGCGGCGGCTGGGGCCGGTACCGGTAGCGGCCGTGCCGCGATCACCGCCCGCTCGCTGCCCGGCCCGCCCTCCCTGAGGGGAGCCGGCGGTGACGTCACGGCCGGGCCGCCCGGCAATGGGCGCCATTTGAAACCGCGAACCCTCCCGCGGCTCCGGGCGGCTCCGTCCCCGCTCCCGGCCCCGCTCCCGGCCCCGCTCCCGCGGCTCCCCCCGCCATGGCAGGTCTGTGTCCGCGCCCCGCGCTCGGCTCCGCGTTCGCGCCGGGATGGGCCGCGGGTCGGCTCCGTGTGGCCGTGGGAGCCGGCCGCAGGCCGGGCCGCGCCGGGCGGCAGCGGCGGGTGATGCGGGAGCGCGGCGGCCCCGAGGGCTCCGGGCCGGGCTCGGCGCCGGGTCTCCCTCTCTTCCCTCCCTCTCTCACCGCCCTTTCTCCCTCCGCAGTAGTGGCGAGAGCTGGAGGCGACGGCGGCGGCAGGCAGCAACAACGAGGTGCAGTGGTGCTTCTTGCAGGTGAAGGGGGCGATCGACGAGGACGTGGCGGAAGGTGAGGGGAGCCCCTGCGCGCTGAGCCCTCCCGGGGGCCGCGGGGCAGCGCCGCAGCATCCCCGGCCGAGCCGGGGGGTGTGGTGCCATGACTAAGCGAGCTCCCACCCGTAGAGCATCTCGGAGCAGTCACGGCGCCTTCCTCTGGGTCCTTAGTGTGAATCTCTGAATCCCAGGGTAGTTGGGGTTGGAGGGTATCTCTGGAGATCGCCCAGCCCAGCCCTGCCCAGGCAGGGCCACCTGCAGCAGGGCCACAGGACACAGCAGGGTTTGCAATGGCTCTGCAGAGGGAGACCCCAGCCCCTCCCTGGGCAGCTGGCTCCAGGGCTCTGCCCCTCCAGGGAGAGAAGTTCTTCCCCGTGCTGGGTGGAACTCGCTGTGGTTTCAGCTCCCGGCCCGATGCTCCTTGTCCTGGCACCGGCCTCTGGCAGCCCCTGGGCAAGATTGGATGGGGCTGGCGGGGTCCCCTCTCAGCCTTCCCTGCCCAGCCTGGCCAGGCCAGCTCCCACAGTCTGTGCTCTCTCAGAGATGCTCCATCCCAAAATGACCTCGGTGCCTCTGCTGGACCCTCTCCAGGAGCTCCTTGGCTTCCTGTCCTGAGGAGCCCAGAACTGGGCACAGTTTTGGGCTTGGGATAACTGTCTGCAGTTCTGGGCTTAGGATAAAAGGTTAACAACAGTGATACGATACAGGGAGAGGAAAAAAAGAAACACCAGTGGAGTCTGTCAGGCTTGTCAAGTTTCGCTGTGACGCACAGAGAGTGCAGCTCTGTCATTTGTGCTGCATTGAAAAGTGCAGTTTAAAGGTTCCTGCAGCTGTGGAGAGATTTGATTCCCACTTGTTAACGTTTGGGAGCTATAAATAGGGATATTAAGCAGGGAAAAAGGGCACACCTTCACATTTCTCTGAAACTTTCCAGGCGCTTCGTGTTTTGGACAGAGTAGAAAACAAGAAATGTTTTAGTGGGAAAAGTGTTTTCTGTGGAGTGCAGAACCGGGGTGGAGTTTTGCTTGACTCTGATGGGAAAGTTCTTTTTTTGCCCCTAAATTTTCTGTGTTCTAACTGCCCAGGCTGGCAGTGCTCCATTCTAAAGTGTGAATTAACTTGCAGGGCCGTGTGTGCTCAGCTTGGGTTTTGGATTTTATTTTTGTTACTGGATGCAGTAATATTTTTCCTTGCTGCCTGCTACGGGGCAATTGTGCTGACAGTGGTTTTCATTTTCGATGCCACTTGTTAGCATTCCATTTAAAATAATGGCCATTGGAGGGATAGACTGGAACTGCTCAAGAAACGGGCTCACTCAGTTCTTTTCTTCCTTTTTCTTCCCTCTGTATGTTGTAGCTTGCTCTGAAGTTCCCAGACATCTTGCAGAAATGTATATAAGTAGCTTGTGTGTTTTTTTAAATATTTCTTTTTTCTCTAAGAGAAAAGAAAAGTCAGTTCTCCATGAGTATAGGATATATTCCTGGGGACATCTTGCTTCCCAGGTAACTTCTGAGCAGCCTGGATTTGCACAGAGCAGCAAAGCTCCAGGAATCATTCAGCACCTGGTTTTGCAAAACCACCACTGAAGTTTCATTTTCCTGTGGTAATACTAGAACTATTTACAGGCTTTGTGACTTCTTGAATTTTTGTTTTGATTTGTGGCCTTTCCCCTCCTCTTACATTTTGCCTTGAAATTGGAATTAAATATAAAAAATATCTATTTGCTAATAACTGCCCAAATTTAATTTCCTAGTAAGAGTACAAATGCATGGCTAGGTTTTGGGCCTCAGTTAGGGACATATTTTTTCAGTGCATCTTTTAAATCCTCTCTTAGCAAACTGCACATCTAAACCTGCTTGATGGACAACTGTTGCCTTTTCATGGCCTTGGAATTGCACAGAAATTCTGTGAGGGTGAACACTTGCTACTGCTGTCAATTTTTGGTCTATTTTGTGAAGAATCATCTCTCTAGAGGAGGAGGGCACCATGAAGTTGCTGTCCAGCCTATTCCATGCAAAGTGTTTTGCTGGATTTTCTTAGAGGTTTGTTCAGGAGTTGAAGCTGCTCAGGCAGGCAACTTTAGCAGAAAATCCTTTCTTTTGCAGTGCAGTTCTAACATGCATTTTATACTCCCTGGCTGTTTCTCAGGTGTCTGGCTCATCACAAACACTGGGACAGGAGGCTGGATCAGCCTGGCAGCTGCATTTTCCTGCCTGGGGCATTAACACAGAAAATCACTGTCTCCCCTTTGTCTTGCCCCTGCCCTGCCTTTCCTGGTGACTAATCCTGACCTCTGCTCAGGCTCTGTGGCAGCAGAGAGAAGGGCACTGTTCAGCCTGACCATTTCTGGGATAATCCATCATTACTGAATATGGATTTTGGAAAGGGTTGGCTATGACTTTTCTAGAACAGAACAGTTTAGTTGGGTTCAGGGAAGAAGACTGGAGGATAAAACAGAGATGGAGTGAAAGATTTACTGTTGGGGATGGCAGCAATCACAGTTTGAAAACAAAGCTAATTAAAGATTGTGTTGTAATTTTGCTGTTAGAGTTACCCACGTGACTCCAGAACTTGCACTGATTGCCCATGGAACTTGTAATTCTTGGGCTGCTTTTTTAGTAGAAAGACCTTTCTAAATAGAGAATACAAATGCTGCCAGAGACTTTTATCACTTCCATGATTTTTGTGTTGAATTTGTTTTCCACGTTCAGATTTGTCCATTTTGGGAGGTTCTTTTTTTGGGGCAAGTAAAATGTGAATCTGTTTATTAAATGTACAGATATGCCCAAATTCCTGTGGGCCAGATATTTTACATCTAATCCATCACCCCTTGTGGGTGCAGTGCTGTATCTCCAGTTAATGAGCCAAGAAATAAATTCATTTTTTTTTAAATTCTGCATTTAGTGACTGGTATTGATTGACTGTCCTGCCAAACTGAGACATCCCTTGTCACCATCCCTTCAGCCAACTCTCCTCCTGCTTTTGCTGCCTGTTAGGGCTGGGTCAGACACCTCAGCAGTTTGCCAGGAAGCAGAGCACAAGGAGCAAAGACAGCCACCATCTGATAAAAACATATTAGTCTGGAATCCTGAGTGCAGCTACAAGTGATTTAGAAATGTCCTTTAGAAATTGGTGTTTCAGATCACTGGTTTAAAACGTTCTCATGTGTGGTTCAGGAATTCACTTTGGCTGTTCTCCTGTTCTTAAAGGGAGTTCAGGCATGGATTTGTGCTTTAAAACTCCTGCAGTAGGGGTGCAGCTCAGTGGTGTCTGGTTCAGTTGTGTGAAGGGAGGTGCAGAGTTGGTTGCAAGCTTTAATGTTGTGTTTTTCTGTAAGAGCTGGAGGGCAGGGGAGCAGTGACTCCAGAGCCACGTGCTGTGTGCTGTCACCCCCAGTGACTGCTCGTGCCTGGAGGTGCCACTCGTGGCACAGGGTGGGCTGCAGGCTGGCTTTGGGCTGGGCTTTTCCTTCAAAGGCAGTGCTTTGGCAGGAGCAGGACCTCGGGTGCCTCTGCCCTCCCTCGGGGTTACCCAGAGCAGCTGTGGGTGCCCTGGATCCCTGCCAGTGCCCAGGGCACGGGGGAAGGTGTCCCTGCCATGGCAGGCTGGCACCGGGTGGGCTTTGGGGACCCTTCCAACCAAACCAGGCTGAGGTTCCATCATTATACTTTGATGAAATAGGAAGCTTTGGTAAGGCATAGCTTGTGAGTGGTGAAGAGTTGGAATAAGCAGGAATATCAATTGCAGAGCTGTGAGTGGGAATGCACAGCAGAGCAATTGGGGAGTGGGATACAGGACTTAGTGCAAGTCTTCCTGTGGGAGCTGCTGGGTTGGTCCCTGCAGATGGGCAGGCTGTGTGCAGAGGGGAGAGCCTAATGAAAAATGACAAACCCATTATTTTTTTAAAGGATGGAAGGTGTGAAAGCTTCAACTGAAAGAAAAATGTGATTTTTTTATCATGATAAGACTTTTATGAACTCCTGATAGAAGTACACCCAAAACCATCACAATGAGCTGCTTAGAAAAAACCAACAATAGCATGAATTAATTAAATACACTTCTAGTAGGAGAAGGCTTACTGGAATTAGTCTTCCAAAGGTTAAAAAATAATACCGAGGCAGTGGGTTTGCACAAAGAGCACAGATTATGTCACGAATCTGAGAAACAGCCTCCAGAATTTCTCATGGCTTGTAGGGCAGGCAGGAAAGGAGCACATCTGTGGAGCTGAGCTCTGGCTTTGCTGCTCCTTTTGGTGCCATGCTGCTCTGGCTTTCCCTGCCCTGGCACAGCTCTGTGCCCCCCAAACTCTGAGGGCAGCTCTTCTGGGATGGCATTGAGGGCTGGGCTCCCAGTGCCAGCTCACAGCCTGCTTCCATTGATACAAAACACAGATGGAGCTGCAGGAGGGGATGGCACTCAGCTCTGCCATGAGCTCTGGGCTGCTGTGCCATCCCTGGGCAGGGTGCTGCTGTCTGCCTGTCTGTCTGTGTGTCTGTCCACGCTGTGTCCCCTCAGAGCAGCCAGGTGGCTCAGCTCCAGGCATCCAGGACACCCAGGAGCTGGCAGGCTGTCCACACAGCTCCACACAAGATGGTTGGAGTCTGCCATGGCCTGTCAGCAGCAGCTCTGACCTCAGAGAGCTTCTGCTTCCCAGCTGCCCAGTGCCCTGCTCCTGCTTCACCTTAAATCTGTTCAAGGATTTCAGTTGGTCCCAAAAGCAGAGTTAGTTTGGACTCAGTTGAGCACTGCCAGGTGCCTAAAGGCAATTCAAGGCAATTTCACAAGTGAGTTGAGTATTAGGGCATAAAAAATAGTTAGTCCTTACAAATACTTCAGGTTGGCAGAGTGTTTGGTGGTTTAAGCTGAGGGAATTTTGGTCTGAGCACAACTACACCCCTTTGGCTTATTGTGATTTCTGGTACACCTCACTCCTGTGGTAACTTCAAAGAAATCCTGCAAGTGGAAATGTACAAATTGAGTATATAAGGAGATATATTCTGAAAAATAGGTGATCTGATAACTTGGATGTGTGTGTGTATTGTCAGGTAGTAAAGTTGGGCTCACGTTTCTGTCCAATTGTGATTTCTGTCAGGTGTCAGCAAACAGCAGGAGCAGTCAGTGCAGGGTGGCCCCTGTGTCCCCCTGGCTGTCCTGGCAGCTGCAGGGGACAGCCTCCTTCACCTGGAGTGAGTCAGTGACACGGGCAGGGAGAGGGACAGGCTGAGGGGCAGCAGTGCCAGCCTGCCCAGCGCCAGCAGGGTGGAGCAGGGGGCTGCCAGCAGGGTGGAGCAGAATGGACAGGGTGCTGCCAGCAGGATGGACAGGGGGCTGCCAGCAGGGTGGAGCAGAATGGACAGGGTGCTGCCAGCAGGATGGACAGGGTGCTGCCAGCAGGATGGACAGGGGGCTGCCAGCAGGGTGGGCAGGGGGCTGCCAGCAGGATGGACAGGTGGCTGCCAGCAGGATAGAGCAGGGTGCTGCCAGCATGGTGGGCAGGGGGCTGCCAGCAGGGTGGACAGGGTGGACTGGGTGCTGCCAGCAGGGGTGGACAGGGTGCTGCCAGCAGGGTGGACCTGGGTGCTGCCACATGGTGGGCAGGGGGCTGCCAGCAGGATGGACAGGGGGCTGCCAGCAGGGTGGGCAGGGTGGACAGGGTGCTGCCAGCAGGGTGACTGGGTGCTGCCAGCAGGGTGGGCAGGGGGCTGCCAGCAGGATGGACAGGGGGCTGCCAGCAGGGTGGGCAGGGTGGACAGGGTGCTGCCAGCAGGGTGGACTGGGTGCTGCCAGCAGGGTGGGCAGGGGGCTGCCAGCAGGATGGACAGGGGGCTGCCAGCAGGGTGGACTGGGTGCTGCCAGCAGCCATCCAGCTGCAGCTGTGTGACCTCACACCCTGCTGCTTCCCTCTGCTCGCCCCAGAGCCCCAGTGCAGCTGCATCTCCACGGGGTGTTTGGGAAGTGCAGTTCCTGCACATCAGTCACAAGCACTTCTGAGGCCCTGTGTGTCTGGAACTCGTTAAGCTCCAGTAGGATTTTGGTTTTTAAACATTTTTTCTGTGATTTGCTCTTTAGCAGGTGCTGGTCTCTAAATTGCTTCATTTTCTTTGATAATCTCTTCCCTCTAAAGGGGCTCTCTTTTTTTTTGACTGATGTTATTTGCTCCTATTACAGTTTTTATTTGAGGAGTGTTTCCTGAGTCGCTCTGAAGCGATGGCTCCTTGCTGTTCTCACTGTCTGTGTTTGTCACCTGTGGTCCCTCAGAATCTCTGTTGTCCCTGTCTGCTGCAAAGAGCCTTGTGTCCCTTCTGATGTCGTGTCACACAGTTCAGCACAGCGTTCCAGGGGGATCCCAGTGTCTGCTCTCTGAGTTGATGCAGGAACATGTAACCTGTGCTGCTCCCTCCTGCACTCTGCTTGCTTCCCATCCTCTGGGGGATACCACCCAGTGCCTCCCACAGCTTTGTCAAATCCACAGGGAAAGGTGTGTCCCCTCTGAGCCTGATCACAGCCACAGAAACATTCCCTCAGTCCCTGACAGCCCGTGCCAGCCATCTGCCTGCAGGCCAGTCCTGCCATTTCCTCTCCAAGCAGGAGCCTCTGCAGAGCTTTCCCTGGGCCCTACAGAAGTTGTGCTTTGGTGCCAGGATGGGCCATGGCAAATGGGGCTGTGCAGTCACACTCCTCTGGGGAGCAGGACAGGAGCCAGGTTTGCAGGCAGGCATTGTTCAGGCTCTGTGCTGAAGTGCTATATTGTCCATTACATATTTGGAAAATTCTAGGTTAAAATGCCCTGGAAGCTGGAGCAGCCTCCTTTGTAGGTGCTGTTAGAGAGCTGTGAGTGTTTGGTTCCTTTTCACTGCAGGTCTGAGGAGTGTGTTTGTGACAAAAGGCTCTGAGCAGCTCAGGAGGTTGAGGCACTGGTGCTGGCCATGTCTCATTAGTGCTGGTTCTCAATGCAAGCTGCAGCTGCAAATTCCTCCTCTCCTGTGTGAGCCATCAGATAATTCTGTGTTTTCAGGGTTGGGTTTTAACCAGAGCAGCAGTGCACGGGCAGCTTAGAGAGGAAAAGTTCACAGGAGCTAATTTTAGGCACCTGATGTAGATGTTGTGGATCCCTTTGCATTCTCCATGACCTCAGCTGAGCGCCCGGGCGCTGATACGGTGTCAGAAATACCCGGGGTGAGTCCTGGGATGAAGTTAGTTTGCAGGTATAAGCTTGCTGTCCTCTCCAGATCCTAACAAAAGCTGCTCTCTGCCACCCCAGCTCCCTTCAGCCCCAGCAGAGCTTGCCCAGGAGGCTCTGGAGGCTGTGCACGTCCCAGAATTCTGGCAGGGGTTGTTGTGGGGAGGTTGGCACTCAGCAGAGATGGTGAAAGGCTCAGAGCACTCAGACTGAGCTTGGTCACATCTGTCAGGGCTTCCAGGGCTCCCTGAGGCAGGCAGTGCTGCATTTGTGGCCTCTGGTGTGGTGGGATGGTGTTTCCTACCCATGGAAGTGATCAGTGCTCTTCAGTTTGGGGCTACAGGATCACAGTGTAGTTGCCAGCAATCCTTTTAATACACAGCTGTGAAAACAGCTCAGAGTTTCTCCTCTGGATGCAGTGTGACCACGCTGGAACTCATTTCCAGAAGTGAGGCTAAAGGTGAATTTTTCTTGTCTGGAAAGAAACATTACCAGCCTTGTGTGTTACTGTGGAGTCCCAGGGATTGCCCTCCCTGGCTACAGGAGGAGGATTTGTGTGGGTGCAGAGCAAGTCCCAGCCCTGCAGGGACAGCTGGACAAACCTGGTTCTAAAATAACAGTACCTGAGAGGAGCCTTGGAGTGCTGTCCACCAGCAAAGATCACCCTGGTTTGGCTCTGCTCACCCTTCCCCACATTCCATTGGGAGAACAGGCTGAAAGTAAGGCAGGAGGGTAAGACTGCTCCTTGGGTACCTGGGAAGAAGTTATGACATCCAGTAAAAAATCCTAGAAATCCCAGAGTTAATGCAGTGCTGAAGAGCCTGCAGAGGTTTGCTTTGTTCTTCCCTAAAAGTTTTAAGGTGACTTGGAAGTGAAGAGCAAATGTAGGTGGGTGAAGTGTTGAGCAGAACAGGAGTGGTTTGCAATTCATTCTGTGCTTTTCTTGGAGTCTTGGAATATTTCTTTTTTTTCTTTCACCTGCTTTGAGATGGTAGAGTGCTGAGGATAGTGGGTGGAATGATTGGGGGATTGATCTGCTTCAATTAAACGTGCCTGTAGGGAAAACTTTATAATTCATACATTTATGGATAAAACAAGTACAGGACTATTAAAGCAGGTATTTGCTCATATTCCAAATTTTGTAACTCAGAAAATATTTGAAGGAGGCATCTCTATTTTTGTCCTGCTGTGCCCCCCAGTTCCCTGTTCCCTAGAGCATGTTGGTGACAGACTATTTCAGTGCATCTTCCTTCCCCTCCTCTCCCTGCATTTCTTGTTCCAAGCCATGGAATTTGGGTGGTGTCTGTGTTTTGGTGCATTTCCACCCAGGATTCTGCTTGTCTGGGTAGCACTGCTGGGGAACAATGGCTGTGTCAGCAGCTGCTTTGGGCATTTTTGGCAAACAAAAATGATACACAGATTATTTTCAGCAAATAATTGTGTGAATGCTCCAGTAGAAAATGGGAGAAGCTAATAATAACTTCTTCTTTTTCTAAAATAAAATGGAAAAGTAGCTTTTGTGACTTTGAAAGAATTATGTGTGCTAAGGAGGCATTTATTCCTGCAGTTCTTCCTGAGTCTCCATGGGTAAAAGGGATCCTTGCTAGAAGGGCTTGCAGGTTGGGCTAGTAGTGGAATATTAGTTTTGCTGCTAATAAACTGCCATAACTCAAAGTCTTCTTCCTATCTGAGTACTGAAAATGTCATCAAATTCTCAGTGAAGTCACTTCACTGATTGCTTACCTTCTCAGTTTGTTTCTTTTTCCTTGGTTTCCTGCTTCAACAGAGTGTCTTCTAAAATCCCTGTGTAGAATTAATAATAACTGGTAATTGACTAGTAATTCCCTTTAAAGAAAGGTGACTGGAAAACTGGATGTGTCCAAAGCTGGTTAGTAATGTGATATTGAAGGCTGGCATAAATCTGCCATATAATGTGTGGAAAGATTATATTTACTCATTTATTTAGTTGTTCTAAATGTGCTTAATCCAGAAGGTAAATCATTATCTCTCCATACTAGGAAAAAACTTTTAAGGGCATCATTGATAAAAGATGAAAAAGGAATTTCTGTTGAGAAAACTGGTTAGTGTTTCTAATCTCCTTCCTCGTGAGAGTGGGGCATTATTGAAAGGAATTTCAAAGGTAGCACAGCAAGATCAATACAGGAAAGGAGTTTCCAGGGAGTCTCCAATTGCACACTCTGGAACTAATTGATACAATACACTTCAAACCTCAGAGTTTGCTATCTGCATCATAAATGCAATATTTGATGTGAGCAGCAGCAGTGTTTGCTCAGTGCTTTGTTGGTTTGTTACCATCTGCCCCTGCCCCAGGACAGACATTTCCAGCTCCTTATCTCCCCTCCCTTGGCTGGGCTTGTTCAGTGGCTGTGATTTCTTTATTGCCACCTCCCAGAGGGGCTGGGGATGAGCCCTGGGGGATGAGCCCTGGGGATGAGCCCTGGGGATGAGCACTGGAGAATGAGCCCTGGGGATGAGCACTGGGGATGAGCACTGGGGATGAGCACTGGAGAATGAGCCCTGGGGATGAGCCCTGGGGATGAGCACTGGGGGATGAGCCCTGGGGATGAGCACTGGGGATGAGCACTGGAGAATGAGCCCTGGGGATGAGCACTGGGGGATGAGCACTGGGGATGAGCACTGGGGGATGAGCACTGGGGGATGAGCCCTGGGGATGAGCACTGGGGATGAGCACTGGAGAATGAGCCCTGGGGATGAGCACTGGGGGATGAGCCCTGGGGATGAGCACTGGAGAATGAGCCCTGGGGATGAGCACTGGGGGATGAGCACTGGGGGATGAGCCCTGGGGATGAGCACTGGGGATGAGCACTGGAGAATGAGCACTGGGGATGAGCACTGGGGGATGAGCACTGGGGGATGAGCACTGGGGGATGAGCACTGGGGGATGAGCAGTGGGGATGAGCACTGGGGATGAGCACTGGGGGATGAGCAGTGGGGATGAGCACTGGGGATGAGCACTGGGGATGAGCACTGGGGGATGAGCCCTGGGGATGAGCCCTGGGGGATGAGCACTGGGGGATGAGCGCTGGGGATGAGCACTGGGGGATGAGCGCTGGGGATGAGCACTGGGGATGAGCGCTGTGGCTGCTCTAGGGGATGAGCCCTGGGGGATGAGCCCTGGGGGATGAGCACTGGGGGATGAGCACTGGGGGATGAGCGCTGGGGGATGAGCACTGGGGGATGAGCGCTGGGGGATGAGCGCTGGGGGATGAGCCCTGGGGGATGAGCACTGGGGGATGAGCACTGGGGGATGAGCGCTGGGGGATGAGCACTGGGGATGAGCACTGGGGGATGAGCACTGGGGATGAGCACTGGGGATGCTCAGGGGATGAGCACTGGGGGATGAGCACTGTGGCTGCTCTAGGGGATGAGCACTGGGGATGAGCACTGGGGATGAGCACTGGGGGATGAGCACTGGGGGATGAGCACTGGGGGTGAGCACTGGGGGATGAGCACTGGGGATGAGCACTGGGGATGAGCTCTGGGGGATGAGCTCTGGGGGATGAGCTCTGGGGGATGAGCTCTGGGGGATGAGCTCTGGGGGATGAGCACTGTGGCTGCTCTAGGGGATGAGCACTGGGGATGAGCACTGGGGATAAGCACTGGGGATGAGCACTGGCCTCTGTCCAGCCCCAGGCCACTGCAGGTCCTGAGGGCTTTTCCTTTGCCCTCCTGCTTCCACGTGTCCTCACTGGTGCATCTGCAGGGAGCTGCTTCAGGAAGCTCAGCTGAAGGATTTTGTTTCTCTTTTGCACCTTTGGCCCAGCAGAGCTGCCTGTTCCAGGCTCTGACAGTAACTGACCTCTGAGTGCTGGGCTGGGCAAGGCAGGTGTGCCTCAGGATCAGGGCATGCTGCAGGTGGGAGCAGCATGTACACACTGGGGTGGCATCCCTGGGGGAGCTCAGGGCAGGGATGTCCCCATGGGCACTGCCCAGGGGCTCAGGGCAGGGATGTCCCCATGGATACAGCTCAGGGCAGGGATGTCCCCGTGGATAAAGCTCAGGGATGTCCCCATGGATATTGCCCAGGGCAGGGATGTCCCCATGGATAAAGCTCAAGGATGTCTCCATGGGTAAAGTTCAGGGATGTCCCCATGGACACTGCCCACAGGCAGCACACACACCTTGGGGAGCTCAGGGCAGGGATATCCCCATGGATAAAGCTCAGGGCAGGGATGTCCCCCTGGATAAAGCTCAGGGATGTCCCCATGGATAAAGCTCAGGGCAGGGATGTCCCCATGGATAAAGCTCAGGGCAGGGATGTCCCCATGGACACTGCCCACAGGCAGCACACACACGTTGTGTTCCTAAGCCAGTGTCCCTCTGGTGACTGAAGGCCTGCACTGATCAATGAGTAAGTGTTTAGCTTGTCAGTAAAAGTGTGTCAGGCTTTGAAACATGGCTGCATTTGGGGATGTAAATGAAGAATTTTGTCATTGCATTAATACAAGTTGTAATGCTTTTTTTTGTGCTCAAGTCTTGGAACTCCTTGATTTGCTTTCCACATTACAGTGCTGGTTTATTTCTGTTCTCTTTACAGCTGATATAATTTCAACAGTTGAATTTAATTACACTGGTGATCTTCTTGCAACAGGAGACAAAGGTGGCAGAGTGGTTATATTTCAAAGGGAACAAGAGGTCAGTGACTCAAAAAACAAAAGTGCTGTTACTACACTGTTCTTGGGTTGCACAGTCTCACTTCATCTGTCCATGCCCCGATATTTAATTGGAGTGTTTTCTCAGAAAGCCCCAAGTTAGACACCTTTGTAAGTATCTGCCCTGTGCTGTACTTGGTAAGTTGGTTTTGTGAGGGTTCCCCTCCCTCCTTGCAAAAAACAAGTCCCCAAAATCCGAGTGAGCTCTTGATCTGTACCTGGTGTCCTCAGTGTTGCTTTGCAGAATTTGGACTTTCTCCTGAATTTTTCCACTGGGTCAAGCTGACCCAAGATAATCACAATGCTTTGGGAGAGAATGTAAAAGTAGTTCAGGAAATAAGCTGCAAGAACTACAGGATAAGGTAGTTAAAAATTGTTTGAGGATTTAAAAGCAGTGGAAACAGCCACTTCTCCAGAAACACTTGAGCATTTCCCATCAGAGAGTGGGAGCACTGTCCCTCCTGCACGTGCACAGCTCCTCTCCATGAGCTCAGCTGTGGGACAGGGCTGGAATGTTCTGTGTGTTCATCCTGAGCTGGGATATCCCCAGCAGCAGTGGGGATGGGAAACGTCCACCAAGTGCTGAAAAGTAATTGTCATGTCTGGGAGGAATGTGGGATTGTGTTCTTTAAAAAGTCAGTATTCCTCATGGCAGTTCTCACCCAAGTGTCTGCACATCCTGTCCTTTGAGGAGTTGGCAGGAGTTTGGGGGTTTGAGCATTCTCCTGGGTCAGAAATACCAGAATTGATAATGGAATTTTAACTCAGCTTGTCTGTACATTGATATTACAGATCTTTGGGTGCTGTGGGGTTTCTCCAGCAGAACCCCTGTGTTCTCTGTGGGGCTCAGGTGATGCTCTGTTCATGAGCACCTGGGCAGTGTTTGCATTTCTGCTCAGGTTGGGGCTGGTCCCAGCCTGTCCCTCCTGCTGTGGGAGGAGCAGGAGGGGCAGCAGTGCTGCAGTGTCACCTGGCTGCACCCACCCGGCCCAGGCTCATCCATCATTTACTGGGTGCCCAGGGATAAGGTCACGGGTGCCTCAGGCACATCCTGAACTTCTCAGGATCTTGGGCTTGCCTGATGTGGAGGGGGACTATTATGGGTTGGCTCTCAGTTGTTCTGTAAGGCAAAACCTGCCTGTCATGGCACTTCCTGAGAGAGAGGAAAACAAACCCCGGGTCAGACTGTGCACACTGGAGTGTTCAGCTGTGGGAAACACACATGGAAACTGAGGGAACAGTTGGGAATGAGGGATGTTTCTTTTGTCATGTGCAAAACTGCAGGAACTAATCTAAAATAAGTGTATAATACTGGAACCTTAACATAATAACCATATTTTTTATCCAGTTTGGATTTAAGATCAGTTCACTAGGTCAGTGACAGCTTAGGGTGGTTGTACAGTTCCCCAGACACTTTTGGGGGATCTGGGAAAGCACCCTGGAGTGCTCTGCCCCATGCCCTGGGCTCATGGATACTTGGCTTCACTTGCCAGCAGCAATTCCTCCAGCCAATGTGTGGGTAGAGAGGGGAAGCCCAGTGCCAAGGCAGCTCACCCTGGGTGCAGGGGACTTCTGGATGGGTCAGGTGAGAGGAACCTGCCCAGAATTCTTACAGCTCAGTGACGTGTGGAGAGTAAAATCAGGTAAAGTCTGAGAGTTCAGGGAGAGTGGGGAAACTCCACAGCTGTGAGACACTGCAGGGCAAACTGCACCCTGGGGCTGTCCTGCACCACAAACCACTGACACCAAAACTTACTCAGAGAGCCTGATAACAAGTTGCCTCAAATCTGATAATGCAAATCTGGGGAACCTTGGGACTTTGCTCTCTGTTCCTTGCTCCCACACCCACCGCATGAGAACAGCAAAGCCTGAAGGGTGCACAGATGTTTATACATAAATATAAATACATTGCTAAAGAGGAAGGGCAGTGTGCACTGTATTGGTGCTAAACTGGGTACAGTATCACAGACTGCAGATCCAGAATTCAGGAGCTGTTGTAAAAGCTGACATTCTCATTGACAGTTTCTAGTGGTTGTTTTGTGAAGCCATTTCTGAAGGACCCAGTGCCACCAGCCTCAAGAAATGCTCTTTTCCTTGCAGACTAAAAGCCGTCCTCTCTCTCGGGGAGAATACAATGTTTACAGCACCTTCCAGAGTCATGAGCCTGAGTTTGACTACTTGAAAAGTCTAGAAATTGAGGAAAAAATTAATAAAATTAGGTGGTTACCACAACAGAATGCTGCTCACTTCCTGCTGTCTACAAATGGTAAGGGCCCTTTATTTTGCACAAAGAACTTTGTCTTTGGAATATTGTCTCACCTGTCATACACTTGGGGTTTTTTTCTGACATATTTTGGGGTTGTTTTAATGTCCTCTCTAATTACATGCAAAACATGTCTTGATTGTAATGTTGGCTAAGTGAATATTGGGAATGTTTAGTTTTGGTGCATCATGGAGCATCTGTAAATGAAATTGTAGAACTGGGTACATGGGTTGGTGGGAACAGTTAGACTCATCTCTTAAAGGTATTTTCCAACCTAAACTATTCTGTGGGAAAAACTTGCTCTTATTATCAGAGGAATAAATTATTTTAACAGTTTAGATCACTTTGTGAGGTCATGGTGAAATTCTAAAAGCAGGAGTGACTTCTGTCTGCTGGTCTGTGCAATTAAAATCATTTCCTGTGATAGAACTCTTACTAAAGCATTCTTTAAACGATGTCATCTGAAATGCTCTGCAGGAGTTTGGGGAGGAGAGCTTTGGCCCCAGTTAGCCCAGGCTCTCACTGTGGGGTGACACAAGTGTGCCCTCACTGCCTGCACCTGGAGCCCTTCTCTGGGAGCACCTGGCAGGTGCATTCCTTGGAAACCCTGGGGCAGACCCTGATCTCTGCCTTTGGCTGGCTCTGAGCGGGAGCCTGGGACAAGCCTGGGTCCCTTAGGACCATTAGTGTGAGGGCTTCATGTGTTTGTTGGGTTTGGTCCCTAGCAGTGCTCTCCTAAGGTAATTCAGCAAATCATCCAGGCTTGGTGGAGAATTTGGGTAACTGGCAGTGGCATTGGGTGAGTGGGAGGCACAGGGCCTTAATTGGGATCTAATTCAAACTGCACCTCACCTTGTGGGTAAAGAGCTCAGTCAGGGTCCCTCTGCTGCAGGCAGGGGAATGCAGGCAGGTCACTGCTGTCCACTCTGCTGAGTCCATATTTACTGATTTCATTTTGTATTCATCCATTCTCAAGCCTGTGAATTTTCTGGTTTTAGATAAAACTATTAAACTATGGAAAATAAGTGAAAGGGATAAACGAGCCGAAGGTTATAATTTAAAAGATGAAGATGGAAGGCTGAGGGAGCCCTGCCGAGTCACAGAACTGCGGGTACGTGTCTGCTCTTTGCCTTTGTGTGTCTCTGCATGCTCCTCTCTGTGCTACCAAACTGAAATGTGCAAATCAAAATGGTGTTTGTGTCACACTCATTGAAACCTTCAGAAAAAAATGGAGACACTTCATATTATTGTTATATATAAAAACTAGTAAAAAAAAGTTCCTCTGGGAAAACTGAGGAAAACTTTCATCATTATAATACTGTATTTCTAAGAGGATGACTCAAAAATTGGAATAGGATATTCTGTGGGGCTGGATGAATGTTTCTGTGTTTGTTAGAGCAAGTTCCAGGCATTGTGTAACCTAATGTGCACTGCAATAGTCTTGGACATGCTGTAGTGGTGGGGTTAGTGCTCCAAGCTTGGGATCATTTGGAGCAGGAGCCCTGGAAAGGAAAGGTGGGGTTGGGGTTTTTCCTGGGGTTTCGTGTTGTTGCACCATCAGCAGGAGCAGAGCTGAGGCTCTCCAAGCTCTCAAAGCCCCCTTCATGGTGGAGACTTCAGCTGGAGGCATTTCTTGGGGTTTGTGTTGCTTTTGCCAAAGCTGAACGTTGAGCAGAAGCTTTGGGTGTACAAAATGTGTTGGGAAAAGATTTCCACTGCCCAGTGTGTGCAGGCCAGGGTTGGATTGAGTGTTCATGAGAGCAGCTCCATCCCTCAGGATCCAGTGGTAGAAGGAGGTCCCAGTGGAGTTTTGGGTTGTGCAGCCTTGCCCTGCTGGAGCAGGCACCAGCTGTGGCTCTGGAGGGGCACTTGGGGCTCCTTGAGGCACTGTCCTGCACGGGGGAGCAGCAGCACCTCTCCTGTCAGCCCCCTGCACTTGCTGCTGCTCTGGGCTGCAGGCACTGCAGCGTGGGAGAAGGGCTGAGGGATGAGCCAAATCTGAACAAGAGCCGGCTGGAGGAAAAACCTCACCTGGAGGTACCTTCATGTGTTCAAATGCTCAGGGTTTGGAGAGCCAGGGGGTACCAGGAGCTCTGGGGCTCTCTGGGCAGGTTGTGGTACAGAAACACAGTGCCCATGTTCATGGGGACATGGCCATGGAGGAGAAGCAGCACTTCACACAGACACCATGGCATTTCCAGGTCCCATTCCTGATCTTTCCCATTAGTGCACCTGTGCTGTCACAGCCAGGGTGGGAGCACTCTGCTGAGGGAGGGCAGTGGCCTGATAAAAGGTAATGGATTAATTGTGGTGGTTAGTTGGTGTAACCAGGCTGGGAGATAGAAGGCAGGCAGGCAGCTCTGGGCTGGATCAGGCCTTGCTCAGGAGCACAGGTTACCTTAGCACCCCTGAGCCTGCCTGGCTGTGGGAGCAGAGCATCCAGGTGTGCCTGCATTCCTGCTGACTGTTCATGGGCAAACTGGGAATTTTCTTGGAGACTGTTCTGCCCAGTTTCCTGAACTCCCTCCAAGGTCTGGGCACATTTCTAAGGGTTTGTTTACAAACACAGCCCATGTGCTGTGGGTGAGGCACCAAGGCTGGCTTTGACTGGGAGGTTTCCTGTTGGCAGTGTCCAAAGTCAGCATCCATGTGCTCTCTCTGTATTTTTTGTGCTCAGTAGATTTCAGAAGTGTTTAGTCACCGAATCAATACAGAAGTCTGTGCAGTGCAATTAATTAATTGCCATCAAACAAGCTGTGGGGTTCAGGGCTCAGGGTTGGCGCCAGTTCTGTTTAAGGTCTTTATTGATGATCTGGCAGAGGAGATCGAGGGCAGCCGCTGAGTTGACAGAGGGTGGAAGGTGAGTGGGATGTGCACTGCTGGAGGGCAGGGAGCTCTGCAGGGGAAACTGGACAGGCTGGATTGGTGGGCCAGGGCAGAGGGGTAGAGTCCCCATACCTGGAGACTGTCTGTGGCACTTGGGGACAGGGGATGGTGGTTGGTGGCCTCAGCAGTGCTGGGGGAATGGACACAGTCCGGAGGGTCCTTCCTAAGGTAGTGACCCTGTACTGGGTGATGTGTGGGGGTCAGCAGTGACCCTGTGGGAGTCAGCAGTCACTCTGTGCCAGGGTGATCCGTGGGGGTCAGCAGTACCCCCGTGGGGGTCAGCAGTGACCATGTGCCCGGGTGACCCCATGGGGGTCAGCAGTGACTGTGTGCCAGGGTGATCCGTGGAGGTCAGCAGTGACTGTGTGCCAGGGTGATGTGTGGGGGTCAGCAGTGACTGTGTGCCAGGGTGATGTGTGGGGGTCAGCAGTGACCCTGTGGGGGTCAGCAGTCACTCTGTGCCAGGGTGATGCCTGGGGGTCAGCAGTGACCCTGTACTGGGTGATGTGTGGGGGTCAGCAGTGACCCTGTACTGGGTGGTGTCTGAGGGTCAGCAGTGACCGTGTGCCCCGGTGACCCCGTGGGGGTCAGCAGTGACCGTGTGCCCCGGTGACCCCATGGGGGTCAGCAGTGACCGTGTGCCCAGCCCCTGTGCTCTGTGCCCGCCCAGGTGCCAACGCTGAAGCCCATGGACCTGATGGTGGAGGCCAGCCCGCGCAGGACCTTCGCCAACGCCCACACCTACCACATCAACTCCATCTCCGTCAACAGCGACTACGCCACGTACCTGTCTGCCGACGACCTGCGCATCAACCTCTGGCACCTGGAGGTCACCAACAGGAGCTTTAGTATCCTTCGGTGCCCTCTGCACAGCAGGTGCAGCTCGGCTGCCTGTGTTTAACAGAATCGCTTCTCTGCTACTAATTAGAGTGGGCGTTTGAAGCCAGGGCTTAAAAGAGAATTTCTGAAGTCTGGAGGTGTAATGCAGTGAAAGCAGGCTTCAGGGTGCTCAGTCTTTGCTGAGGGCAAGCGTGCCTCCAGTGGAGAACTGTCAGTAGAAACATCAGAGAGGGTTTGATTCCTAAGGAGAAATGGAGGGATTGTGGGAGCATCCCTAACTTGTGGAGTTCAGTCAGCTTAAATAAGAGTTGTTGGGTATGAACAGTAGATCCTTTGTTACTGTGGATACTTCTTTCAAAGTTTGTGGTCTCTTAACCAAGTGACACTTCTCTTGAAACCAAATCTCAGTATTGTTCATGTCAAATGATTCTGTTAACTGCAGAAGTAATTTTCAGATCTTTCTGCAAACCTGTGCAACTAAAACTAGCAGACTGCTTTACATTGTCAAACCTGCAGTAAAATAAAAGTTGCAGGAGTACAGATGCCTAAATACGACAATTTCTAAAGTTTTAGGTCAGGTTTTTCAATGCTTTAGATAAAGAGATGAGGTTTATTTGCTGTGAAATAGGAAGCATTAAGAAGGAAGCTTAGGGAGGCTTGCTGGACTTGGATTCTTGTGAGATATTCTTTCATTCCAGGAGTCTGAAACTGCCCAGCATCTGTGGATTTGAGATTAGAAAGCTGCAGAGGCACTTTTTAAAAGAGCATGTAATGACAGACCAAAGGGGATTGGCTTCCCAGAGCCAGAGGCAGGGTTAGATGGGATGTTGGGCAGGAATTGTTCCCTGGCAGGGTGGGCAGCCCTGGCACAGGTACCCAGAGCAGCTGGGGCTGCCCCTGGATCCTTGGCAGTGCCCAAGGCCAGGCTGGACATTGGGGCTGGGAGCAATCTGGTCCCTGCCACCCCAGACCATTCAGGGATTACTGTGACCTGTCAATCCAGAGTTCTGCAGGTTGTCACTCTTGTCCCTTACACAGGGTGGGAAGGAAGCTCTGGCCCCGTTTCCTGGGTGGCATTGCTGAGCTGTGTCACTGAGGAGCACGGAGGGAGGGGCTGGGCTGGGAGGCGTTGCAGGCCTTGACCAGCTGTGGCAGACATCGTGGACATCAAGCCGGCCAACATGGAGGAGCTGACGGAGGTGATCACGGCGGCCGAGTTCCACCCGCAGCACTGCAACGTGTTCGTGTACAGCAGCAGCAAGGGCACCATCCGCCTGTGCGACATGCGCTCGTCAGCACTGTGCGACCAGCACTCCAAGTGTGAGTGTCTGCCTGTGTGCCTGTGTGCCTGTGTGCCTTCCTGCCTGCCTTCCTGCCTGTCTGCCTGTGTGCCTGTGTGCCTTCCCTGCCTGTGTGCCTTCCTGCCTGTGTGCCTGTGTGCCTTCCTGCCTGTGTGCCTTCCCTGCCTGTGTGCCTTCCTGCCTGTGTGCCTGTGTGCCTTCCTTCCTGCCTGTGTGCCTGTGTGCCTGTCTGCCTGTGTGCCTGTGTGCCTTCCTGCCTGTCAGCCTGTGTGCCTGTGTGCCTTCCTGCCTGTGTGCCTTCCCTGCCTGTGTGCCTTCCTACCTGTGTGCCTGTGTGCCTTCCTGCCTGTGTGCCGTCCTGCCTTCCTGCCTGTGTGCCTTCCCTGCCTGTGTGCCTTCCTGCCTGTGTGCCTGTGTGCCTTCCTGCCTGTGTGCCGTCCTGCCTTCCTGCCTGTGTGCCTTCCTGCCTGTGTGCCTTCCTGCCTGTGTGCCTTCCTGCCTTCCTGCCTGTCTGCCTTCCCTGCCTGTCTGCCTTCCCTGCCTGTCTGCCTTCCCTGCCTGTCTGCCTTCCCTGCCTGTCTGCCTTCCTTCCTGCCTGTCTGCCTTCCTTCCTGCCTGTCTGCCTTCCTTCCTGCCTGTCTGCCTTCCTTCCTGCCTGTCTGCCTTCCTTCCTGCCTGTCTGCCTTCCCTGCCTGTCTGCCTTCCCTGCCTGTCTGCCTTCCCTGCCTGTCTGCCTTCCCTGCCTGTCTGCCTTCCTTCCTGCCTGTCTGCCTTCCTTCCTGCCTGTCTGCCTTCCTTCCTGCCTGTCTGCCTTCCCTGCCTGTCTGCCTTCCCTGCCTGTCTGCCTTCCTTCCTGCCTGTCTGCCTTCCTTCCTGCCTGTCTGCCTTCCTTCCTGCCTGTCTGCCTTCCTTCCTGCCTGTCTGCCTTCCCTGCCTGTCTGCCTGTCTGCCTTCCCTGCCTGTGTGCCTGTCTGCCTTCCTTCCTCCCTGTCTGCCTTCCCTGCCTGCCTTCCTGTCTGCCCTCCTTCCTCTGCCTTCCTGCCTGCCTGCCCTCCTTCCTTCCTGCCTTCCTGCCTGTCCTCCTTCCTTCTTTCCTGCCCAACTTCCCTCCTTCCCACCTTTCCTCCTGCCTTCCCAACTTTCCTCCTGCCTTCCTTCCTGCTTGCCTGCCCTCTTCCTTCCTGCCTGTCTTCCTGCCCCCCTCCTACCCGCCTTCCTTCCTTCCTTCCTTCCTTCCTTCCTTCCTTCCTGCCTGCCTGCCTGCCTGCCTGCCTTCCTGCCTGCCTGCCTTCCTGCCTTCCTCCCTCCCTCCCTTCGGAGCTCCAGGGCGGCAGTGGTGCATCTCAGTTGTTCCGTTCTAGCCACCCCTGGGCACAGGTGTAGCGTGAGGCACCACCTACCTGGCTGCTGTTTGCCCGTTTGTGCCTCATAAACTGGCAGGGATGGGTGCTTAGGGCACAGTGAGGTCTGTCTGCTGACTACACTCAGGCTGGCTGCCTCAAGGTATCTGCTCTCCCCGTGCCAGTTCAGGGCAGCTCTTGCACCTCTGTGCATTGCAGACTGGGCTGCTGCTGCCACAGTCCCTGTCCCTGTGACCAGTGCAGCTGCTAGGAGAGAACAGGATAGGATGAATCCCTGGGAATATGCCCTGGAAGTTCCCCTGGCTGCTGAGCCACCAAAGCATGAGCAGGGGAGGGAAGAAAGCTTTGCCATGGGGATCCTGCCTGGGCCTTGCACACAGCCACGTGTTCCTGTTCCCTGCTGGCAGAGCTGAGCTGCAGCAGTGCCCAGCCCTGGGGGTGCCCGCCACACAGACACTTCCAGGCCAGCTTCCTGCAGTGCAGAGAGGGCTTGCTTGGGGCTAGAAGGAAATACTTGTGCAATGGAAAGTGACTAATGCAAGGCCACCCCACTGATCTGGTTCAGTGTTGCATTAAATCACTTAAAAGGACTTTATTTTTAACTGCTTGTGACTGAATCACATCCTGCTACAAGGGGTCTTTCAAAAATGAGTGAGATCTGGGTAGCCTGGGTCAGGAATCGCTGATTTCACAGGTTGACGTGTGGATTTAAACAACACATGTGTTCATCTCTTTAAAGTCACACAAACTGTGTTGCAAGTGTAGCTGCTCACATTTCAGGGTTGGTTTAGTACAGCTGTGGTTCAGAGCTAAGGAAGACTACATGGTCCAGTGGTCTCCTGGTGTTGGGGTCCCTGCTGCTCCCACCTGCTGCTATTGTGGCTGATGTGTAGATCAGGTGTGATGGTTACAGTGCCCACTGCAGTTTGCTGCTCTGGTTGATCCCCAAGACCTCTGAGTTGTGGTTTGCTGGTGCTGTGCTCTGGTTGAATGTTGGAGATGGACATGTGGCACTCTGGTGACCTAGAGCACCACAGTGCTAAAAAGAGATTATTTGTGAAAGTGTCTAACAGCAACTTTCTTCAAAAAGAAACTAGTCAGTGATGTAAAATTCTCCAGCACTGAAAACACGGAGGCCATACAAGAGCCAGCGTTGGTTTCATGTGGAACTGTGTGTTCTCTCTGCAGTTTTTGAGGAACCTGAAGATCCTAGCAGCAGATCATTTTTTTCAGAAATAATATCCTCGATATCTGATGTGAAATTCAGCCACAACGGGCGATACATGATGACAAGAGACTACCTGTCTGTCAAGGTGTGGGACCTCAACATGGAGAACAGGCCCGTGGAGACCTACCAGGTAGAGCCCCCCGCGTGCCCGGCTGTCCCCGTGTGCCTCGTGCCCGTGTCCAACGCGTGTCCCTTCCCCAGGTGCACGAGTACCTGCGCAGCAAGCTGTGCTCCCTCTACGAGAACGACTGCATCTTCGACAAGTTCGAGTGCTGCTGGAACGGCTCCGACAGGTGAGGGCTCAGGGGTCAGGGGTGAGGGGCTCAGCTCTGGGAGGGCTCAGCCTGGCCAGGGCCGGGGCTGCCAGCGGCTCCGAGTCACCAACACGAGAGCACAGATCCCTGCAGTGGGCAGGGCACACCAACAGCATTGCCAGGGCTGTTCTGCCCTGTGCCCAGGTGAGCCCCACCTGCAGAGCCCAGCGCAGGAGGGACCTGCAGCTGCTGGAGAGAATCCAGAGGAGGCACCAAATGCTCAGAGGATGGAGCAGCTCTGCTGGGAGGAAAGGCTGGGAGAGGTGTTCAGGCTCTCCCTGAAAGGCTGCTCACCTGGAGAGGAGCAGCTCCAGGGTGGCCTCACCGTACCTGAAGGAGCCAAGAAACTGCAGAGTATTTCCAAGGGCCTGGAGTGCTGGGACACAGGGAATGGCTCCCAGTGCCACAGGGCAGGGATGGATGGGATATTGGGAATTAGGAATTGTTCCCTGGCAGGGTGGGCAGCCCTGGCACAGGTGCCCAGAGCAGCTGTGGCTGCCCCTGGATCCCTGGCAGTGCCCAAGGCCAGGCTGGACATTGGGGCTGGGAGCACCTGGGACAGTGGGAGGTGTCCCTGCCATGGCAGGGGTGGCACTGGGTGGGATTTGGGGTCCCTTCCAATCCAGACCCATCTGACTTCTGTTGACAAGGGACAAAGGGATAGAGGAGCACCAGGAAAACCTGCTTAGCTCCCGTGTAGCTGAACAATGTGTCACTGCAGCTGAGAGCAGGGCAGCACGTGCTGAAAGTGAAGTGGGGCACTGGAAGCAGTGCTCCAGCCCCAGAGCAATGCAGCAGGTGTCCAGTGGAGAGGAGAGCAGTGGAACACCATGGCTGGTGGTGAGCCTGGTCTGACAGTCACGTGTAGGACTGAGAGAGGGGGTGGATTTTGTTTCTTACAAGCTGTGCCTCCCTTTTCCTTGAACCAGTACAATCATGACCGGATCTTACAACAACTTCTTCCGGACGTTTGAGCGGAGCACGCTGCGGGACACCACCCTGGAGGCGTCCCGGGAGAGCAGCAAGCCCCGTGCCATCCTAAAGCCGCGCAAAGTGTGCACCACCGGCAAGAGGAAGAAGGACGAAATTACCGTTGACAGTCTGGACTTCAACAAGAAGATTCTGCACACAGCATGGCACCCCGCGGAGAACATCATCGCCGTAGCTGCCACCAATAACTTGTATTTATTCCAGGAAAAGGTTAACTAAGGATGGCTGCCCGCGGACAGAGTCTCGTCTCACATAGTTCAGCTCAGTTGTTTATCTGTAACAGAAGGCCTTGTTGTCCTATCGGTGAGGAACATTGATGCACTTACTTCCCTTGAGCTATGGAGAGCATCTGGCCTGGCTTTGAGTTCCTGGCGTGGTTCTGCCTTCGGTGGGGTGGGAGCATCCAGGCGCCTTTCGGGGAGGACCCTCCGAGGCAGAATTGGTGGACAGTGCTCAATGAGGCCAACACTCAAATGTATTTATTGATGTCTGAGCCTTCCTTTCCAGTTTATAGACCAAAAAATTTAACACCTGAGAAGAAAAAGTTGTCATAAAAGTGTAATTTCTCTCTCTCGCTCTCTGCTGTAATATTTGGGCCTTTCAGAACATTTCTCGTGCTTGATGCCTGTCCATTCCTCCTCGGGCCCGGGCCAGGGCCTGACCTCAGAGCACAGTGGCAGGGCTTGAGCTGGGGTCTAGGCAGGTGTCCATGGCTATTTACTCACCAACTGTACCTATAACCACACCTTCTGGTGGAAACCACTTAATAAATAACAGCCTATCAAACGTGTTCTTAGAGCTGGAGGGATGTATTCAGTCTTCTTTTTGTATTGCATGTCCTGAGCTGGTGCAGAACAGTTCTGGTGGCACCTCTGACAGGGTTTGCCCCAAAACACCGAGTTTTTGGCAGACTAATACAAACTTTTTTGTGTAGTATTTCAGATTCTGAATTTAGAGTTTCCATGGCATTGTCATAGAGTTGGAGTTGCACTGGATTTGTTGTCAAAGGCTCTGTGTGTGCCAAGTAGGAGATGGAAAGGGTCCTAGAAACATCCACAGCCTTAACCAAGTGTCGGCCTTGCACGGAGGGAACCAAAACATCGACACCTTCTCTGCTCTGAGGATAAACGTGCAGCTTCTGGTGCATCTCCGCCCTCAGCCAGAGACAGACCTGACGTGCGTTAATGGTTTTTAACCTTTTTAGTATTTGTCACAAAGGGAACAGTTTCTTTTAAGTATTTGGCGTAGAATCTTGCATTTCCCACTGCAGTTCCAGAGCAACTCCGGGCTGGGCTGCCCAGGGTGAGCCCCGGCTGGCGGGACAGCAGCTGCTGGAGCTCTCTTGCTCACATTGTTTTAAGCCTTAGGTACTGTTCTTTCTTTGTTCTTTTTTTCTTCCAAAGAGGCCTAAATCACATCCCCTTCCCCCGGATGAGCCCGGGGCCACGTCCAGCAGCCCCCAGCAGCCAGAGGCTGCACTCTGCCAGGTGCCTGCAGCCTGGGAACTCCTTCCCAGAGCCCCAAGCTTTCCCCCAGCCAGCCCCAAGTGTGGTTACACTCCGTTCTCCCTGGAACAAGGGCTCGTTCCAGTCCCAAGAGCAAACCGTGGCCGTGCCGCCCCTCCCGGTACCGCCCCCGAGCCGCTGGGTCCCGGCAGGGTGGGAAGGACCAAGCCTGAGGTTCTCCCGGGAGAGGCTCGGTGCAGCCAGTCCTGGCCTGTAGTTGGTTGTGACACTTTGGAACTCTGGAGATGTGGAACTGGGGGGTCGCTGAAGCGTTGATCCAACCGCGTTCCCAACGCCCGCTCGAGCCGATCCGTGGGGTTGTACATAATTGTTCAGTTCTTTTGACCAAAAAGTTTAATAAATTTTAAATGTTTACCTGGCCGTGCTCCCTGTGTTTTGCAACGTTTCCTTGTGTGTGGGAGGGAGTTGGCTGGATGGGCCAGCCCAGGGGAGGTGTTTGCAGCTGGGATGGTTGGAGTGGCCAGCACTGCTGGTTGTGGATCTGTTTTTTCAGCAAATACGAGTGGAATATCCATAAAAAGGATATGGTGGAATCTCCTATTCTACAGCCCTGTTTGCTTGTACCACTTACAATTAGCTTTTGACTATTCTCATGGAATTTTTATCCTTTTATCTAAAACCAGATTTTAGTGTCAAGTTTGGTAAAACTGCTGCCTAGTGGAGCACCCCATCTAGTGAAAGGTTTTACCAGCATGGCAAGGGGTGGAACTGGATGGGGCAGAGCTGGGTGGGCTTTCAGCTCCCTCCCTGTTCCTGCCCCACGGCTTTGGGCCGGCCCACAGGGAAGCAGCCGAGGGAGCTGCACCCAGCCCCTGCAGGCCAAGGCCAGGGCTCAGCCCCTGGTTGGTGATGGCCGTGCCATGAAATTGGGACTGAAGGCCCAGCAGTGAGGAGTGGGTAAGCATGAACATTGCAGGGCCTCACTGGGACAGCCAGCGCTGCCCCAGGGTGTCACCTCTGGGGGGAAGGAGCTGGGGGACAATGGCAGTGAAACAGGGACACCGTGGTTTAACCCCTCTGTTCTCCAGCCAGAGCCCAGCCCTGTGCTCAGCAGGGCCCTGCTGCTCCCAGTCCCACAGGAGATGGAAACGGCACCAGAGCACTCGGGGGTTCTGATGGGGCAGGAAAAATTCCTTCCTGAAAGGGCTGCCCAGCCCTGGCACAGCTGCCCAGCCCTGGCACACCTGCCCAGCCCTGGCAAAGCTGCCCAGGGCAGGGCTGGAGCCCCCATCCCTGGGGGGATTTCACAGCCCTGTGGATGTGGCACCTGGGGACAGGGGCAGTGCTGGCCATGGTGGGACTCCATGGGCTCACAGGGCTTTTCCAGCCTCAGCAATTCCATGGATTCCAGCTCCTCAGGAGCATCAGACCCTGTGTGTGCAGTGAGGTTACCCAGGGCCTGCTGAGGTTTGCTTGATGCTGTTTCCATGGAAACATCTCCATTCCATGTCAGCAAGTGACCAGTGGGACAGGGGCCAAGAGCCTCATCAGCCCCTGGAGGAAAAGGAATGAGGAAACCGAGTTCACCAGGAACCTTTTTATTTAAATATATAAAACATGGTATTTTGGCAAACATTCATCTTCTCATTAAATAAGGTAAAATCACGGAAGGGAAAGGCATTGCATCAGTAAAAACCAAGGAGAAGCCACCCTGTGGTTCACGTGCCCAGGGCTGGGGTCAGGTGCAGATTGATGTGGGACAGGGAAAGCCTGTAAGCGACAGCCTGCAGTAAGTACAGCAGAGAACCTGGAGTAACTGCTGGGGCTAAATAAATGTCCTGGCAAAAGCAGCGGTTAGTAGGCACTAAATCCAAATTCTACCTCTGAACTAAGACAAACTGATGGAGTTTTACCCACGTGCTCATCTCCTCCCACTGTCTCAACACCTTACACCTCCCACCCAGTGAACTAAGCCACACCTACCAAAGGAAAGGCTGCCCGGGGCACTGAGAGCCCCCGGAATTCCCGATCATCTGTGAGGCCCCTCCAGTCTGGGGGCACTGAGAGCCCCGGGAACTCCCGGATCATCTGTGAGGCCCCTCCAGCCTGGGCTCGTCCCTCTGCGGGGGCTGCAGGAGCAGGGGGGACATTCCCAGCACAGGCACAGGAGGGGCAGGATGGACACGGCCCAGCACAAGGGCTGCTGAAAGCTGGGGCTGATTTAAACACGGAGCTGCTCTAATGCTCAGGTACTTCACTACAAAGCACTAAGGGACATTACAGCATCTGCACGTGCTCACGGGGTTATCCAGCGGGGGTTGATCCGGAAGGCTCTATGTGACACGGGAGCTCCAGCGTCTCCCTTCCCATTTTAGACTAAACTAAAACAGGACACGGACAGGACACACACACGACGCCACGACCAGCTCCCCTCCTTGCACCTCCTGCGCTCCAGCTGCGGCTGCTCGGCTCCAGCCCCGCCCCGGTGCCTCAGAAGGTGCTGCTGGAAGCCGTGGTGGTCAGGCGCCTCCCGATGTAAATCCTGCAGCAGGGTCAGAGCACGCGGTCAGCCGGCTGTGCCCAGTGCTGGGAATGCCCTCCTGCCAGGCCCTGCCTCTGCAATTCCCTGCCAGCTGTAACCAGGCACCAAGAGAACAGCTCCAGGGCCCAGCCCCAGCGACTGCCCCTGCTCTGGTGCCTCTCCCCAGCTCCAGAGCCCAGCCCCAGTGACTGCCCCTGCTCTGGTGCCCCTCCCCAGCTCCAGGGCCCAGCACCTGCCCCACTCTGCTGTGGAGAGGAACATCCCCCATTAAAAATCTACTGAGTAATTTAAAATAATATGAAGTATTTTTAAATCGATGTCAGTGGAACTTTAAAATCTATTCAATATTAGCTTTTTGCTTTGCTGATCTCCTAGTTGTGAGATTAAGAGTCTCATCTCCAGTGGAGCTAGGTGCTGTGTGACTACAGTTCCAGTGTACAGAATTCCTCATTTCCCTGCCTCTTAATTGTTCTGAGAAATTCCCAAACAGAGAAAATCAGAAAACTTCAACCATCCAGCAATACCACAGGCAGGAAAGCACTTCCTGAATAACCATCTTGGACAAAGAGGGAACTGGGAATCAGGACCAGGCCTCAAAGAAAGCAGGTAAAAAAAATCTCTTTTTTTGTTTAAATTGAAGCTTACCCTAGTCCAATGGCCAGCAGGTGAGAGAGCAGCAGGGATGGGAGGAAAACCTTCAGGAATTCTGCAGAGAATATCCCCCCTTTCTTCATGACACTGGTGTTCCTCATGCTGAGCGTGGCTGTGCGCCGGGGGTGCTTGAAGAGGAACTCCCTGCATGTGGGGAAGGAAGGTGAGCCGTGTGCTGGGGCAGGAGGAGGAGCTGCAGGAGCTCCCCCAGCAGCTGTGGCAGCACTCACTGGCAGGGCAGGAGGAGCTGCAGGAGCTCCCCCAGCAGCTGTGGCAGCACTCACTTGGGCGGGATGTTCTCGGGCCGGCTGGACCAGTCCCAGATCCAATCCGCGTTCTTCCTCAGCAGCCGCTCCACCTCCCTCCGCCTCTCCAGGAAATCCTCCTCGGACTGCAACCGACAGCCCTGACACTGAGCAGGGAGCTGGGAGCTGTGCCTGTGCCCAGCACCACTGCCAGGCCAGCCCTGAGCACTGAGCAGGGAGCTGGGAGCTGCCAGAGCTGTGCCAGCACCCAGCTCCACTGCCAGGCCAGCACCAACACCCACCATGCCAGCCCTTCCCACCCCCCTTCCAGGGAGTGTTCACATCCCAGATCAACAGCGGGAGCAGGGACATCCATCCTCACTCAGAGTGGGGTCACAATGGCAAAGACCATATCCCATACCCAATATCCCATATCCAATATCCCAATATCCCATACCCAGTATCCCATATCCCATACCTAATATCCCATATCCAATATCCAATATCCCATATCCAATATCCCATATCCCATATGTGCCCGAGGCAAGACTTCCCTGGCATTGAAATCCCAGAGCCAAACATTTCATCCTTATGCACAGCCCCAAAATATCCCCAGCTCCCAGCTCTGATGGACACTGGCACAGGGATTGCTGCCCTATCCAGCCCTGATGGACACTGGCACAGGGATTGCTGCCCCATCCCAGCCCTGATGGACACTGGCACAGGGATTCCTGCTCTATCCCAGCCCTGATGGACACTGGCACAGGGATTGCTGCCCTATCCAGCCCTGATGGACACTGGCACAGGGATTGCTGCCCTATCCCAGCCCTGATGGACACTGGCACAGGGATTGCTGCCCTATCCAGCCCTGATGGACACTGGCACAGGGATTGCTGCCCTATCCAGCCCTGATGGACACTGGCACAGGGATTGCTGCCCTATCCAGCCCTGATGGACACTGGCACAGGGATTGCTGCCCTATCCAGCCCTGATGGACACTGGCACAGGGATTGCTGCCCTATCCAGCCCTGATGGACACTGGCACAGGGATTGCTGCCCTATCCCAGCTCCCAGCCCTGATGGACACTGGCACAGGGATTGCTGCCCTATCCCAGCTCCCAGCTCTGATGGACACTGGCACAGGGATTGCTGTCCTATCCCAGCTCCCAGCTCTGATGGACACTGGCACAGGGATTGGTGCCAGGCTCAGAGCTGGCAGATGTCCCTGGCACAGGGATTGGTGCCAGGCTCAGAGCTGGCAGATGTCACTGGCACAGGGATTGGTGCCAGGCTCAGAGCTGGCAGATGTCCCTGGCAGCCCTTGCCCAGCTCCAGCCCCCGGCCATGGTGGCAGGCAGGTGAGCCTGGCCAGGTGTGTGCCCACAGAAGAACCCCCAGCCCCAGCTCTGGTGCAGCTGCAGCACAAACGCTGAGTCAGGGCAGAGCTCCTGGCCCAGCTCAGCTCACACAGCCAGGCCCTGGGATAAAAATAGATCCTGCTCCCACAATTCCAGCAGCTCTGCATGCACACACACACACAGGATGGAAATAAAACTGTCCGGGCAGCTGCAATTCTGATGGCTTTCTAACTTGGGGCTATTTCTTCTCAAAGGCTAAATAATGATCTTTAAACAGCTGAAGGCTGTTTCTGACAATATAAAATAATAATTTCCAGCAATAATTAACTTGCAGTACCACATTTAGCTAACCTAAAGCTGAGTCCTTGGAGTCTGGCAGGAGTTGTAGAAATGATGCAGAAAAATTCACTTCCCTGAAATACTTCCTTCCTCAAAATGCTTTGTGAGTCATTTTTTTAATATTAAAAGCTAATTTATTACACTGGAGACTTCAGATTTCAGCCTGTCATGCTGCAATAAACCCTGTATTGATTAAATATGGTCAATGTACAGCATTTCCCCCCCTCTTGTTGCTAATGTGTTTATTCATTTTCCTTGCAAGGTAAACAAACCTACAAAGTGAAATCAGAAAGAACAGGGAGTTTTCCAAAGCAGCACATACTCAGGTTTGGTATTAATGGTTAAAATACCTGGAATCAAAGCTATGGCAGGGCTTGCAAATTGTGTCTTTTTGGCTGCCATATTTAAGTGACTCTAGAAATTCTTGTTGCTGTCAAAACATCTTTTAAAATCCCTACTGAACTGGTGGAGGTGCATTTCAACACTGGTGGGGATGCAGGAAATGCACCCCATCAGCAGCCAAAGGGAGAGGGCAATCCTTGTGAAAAACCTCAGTCAGATTGGAAAGGCCAAACCAAAACATCCCCACGTGTCAGGAACAAACACAGCAGGCTGAGCTGCCAGAGCTGTGCAAGCCTCTGCTTCAGCAGCTTCTGCTGTTCCTGCCCAAAGCTCAGGGCACTGAGCAGTGCCCCCAGAGCCCCCTGTCCCCAGCACGGTGAGGACCTTACCTGGAAGCTGTTCTTCTCCCCACTGCTGTGGCTCTCCACCTCCAGAGCTCTGTGGCTGTCCTGGGGGGTCTGCGAACGAGGGGGGCTGCAGCAGGACAGAAGCACCAGGCAGGAGGAGGTGAGGTGGGCTGTGACCCTGGGAGCTGGGCACGCTGCCCAGGAGTGCCCAGCCATGCCCAGGGGTGCATGGGGCAGTGCTGCCACCACGGCCACCCCAGTCACTGCCTGACCCCAGCCCTCTGCCCACGCTGCTGGGGGGCCCTGGCACTGGCACAGAACAACGGGCAGCAAAGCAGGAGTGGAGCAGGGTTTGGTTTGAATCCCCACCAGCCAGGCCAGGCCTGTCCTGCTGGGCAGCCTGAGTCCTGGACTCAGTTTGGGCCTTTCCAAACTCAATTTGGGCTGGAGAGCTCACAGCCCATCAAAATGCAGCAGATGCACTGATGGCACTGCCTGAGCACCCGGCCCAGGGCTGGGCTCTCGTGTGACCCCCTGGCATCTGCTCTGCTTTCCAGGCACACACGTGTTCATATGAACACTCAGCAAACACACAGCCCTGTGCACACGTGTGTTCACACAAACAGGCACACGCATGTGACACAGCCATGCAGCACTCCTGCCTCTGGGACATCCCTGGCACCCCGTGGTGGCCCTGGCACAGCCCCTGCTCACCTGTCACAGTGGGAGCTCTCCCTGGAGCTGCTCCTGCCCGACTCGTGCTGGGCGTCCAGCAGGATCTTCTCCATGTCCCCGTTGTGGATGGACAGCGAGGCTGGCACCTGCTCCTGGCTGCCCGTGGACACCGAGCTGCCACTGCCACTGCCACTGCCATTGCTGAAGTGCAGCTCCACCCAGGACCCTGGTGGCAGAAAGCAGAGCTGAGCACACGCCCGAGGCTGCAGGGACGCTGCAGGGACACAGCCAGCCCTGCTCCCGGCTCAAAGGCACGGAATGCAAAGGGCAGCTGGGCTGGGAGGGCTCGCAGGAGCTCTCAGCAGTACATTGTGTTTGTTTGTCTCTGCACATACAGATCTCGTAGGGCACGTTCCATTTTTATTGTTCAACATAGGTGGCAGTCAAAATAACCTCAAGGACTCTTGGTGCCCAAGTTCAGTTGTTTGTTTGTTGAAATTACTTCGGGCTCCAGAGCCCAGGGGCTGTTCAGTGCAGCCTTTTCCCAGTGCCATTTGTAGGTGCTGCTGTTAAGCAACTGCGGGTGTGTGGCAAGGCTGTCATGGGGCTGCTGCCGGCAGTATATTTAACACGGTCACATGGCCTTTGTTTTCCTAAGGGAGGGAACAACAACTCCCTCCTGGGCAGGGACAGCTCGCCGCAGGGCCCGGAGCTCTTCCCTCCCCTCCCTATGGAATCCTGGAATGCTTCGGGTGGGAGGGACCCCAAATCCCCCCAGTGCCACCCCTGCCATGGCAGGGACACCTCCCACTGTCCCAGGTGCTCCCAGCCCCAATGTCCAGCCTGGCCTTGGGCACTGCCAGGGATCCAGGGGCAGCCACAGCTGTGCCAGGGCTGCCCACCCTGCCAGGGAACAATTCCCAATTCCCAATTCCCATCCATCCCTGCCCTCTGGCACTGGGGTGTCCTGTCCCTCCAGCCCCCCAGGAGTGAGCTCAGGGAACAGAAAATACCCGAGTGACAGCAATGCCAGACAAACCCCACTGAGGAGCAGATGTGGCCCAGCCCCAGCAGTGCCCAGGGAGCAGAGCAGCACAGGAGCAGGAGGGCAGCAGGAATTCCCTGGATTCTGGGCAAGGATGTCGAGGGAATCAGCAGGGAAAGGACAGACAGGGCCAGCGGTGCTCGGGCTGCTCAGGGAACAAAGGCACAGCAGGAGCAGCTGGGGCTGCAGGTCCCTTCCCAGCAGCACAGGAACCAGGGGGGAGAAGCCAGAGCAGGGCTTGAGTGTGAAGCACGAGTGTCAGACCAGCAAAGATATCCCAAATATCCTGGCTGGGAGCCTGAGGGCTCCAAAACCAAATGGAACAGCCCAAAGCCAAACTGCCCTCATGTGCAATAACAACAACACGAGTATCTCCATCCCAAATACGGACCTCCATCTGGACAGCCAAAGAACCACAAAACCTGCTGGACACAAACATTCCCGGCCACCGAGTTTGGAAGAGATGCTTTTCTTCCAAACCCCTTTTCCTTACAGCTGGTTTGTTGTTGTTTGGGTTTGTTTGGGAATTTTCCCCTCCACGTGACAGTGCCTGGCATGTGGCAGGAGCGTGTTCAGAGCCAGACAAACCCTGCCCGACCCTTTCCCCGAAATCCAGGGAAGCCCAAGCTGTTACCAAAGAACGATCACTAGAGCTTAAATTAAGACTTAATCTGCTGAACTCTTACTGGGTACAGCGCTGGGAATACGGGATAAAGCAGGGACAGGATGGGGATTGCAGTAGCAGGGGGACAGAAGATGTGGTTTACAATTTTCCCTTTCTTTCCTTCTCCTTTTGGCCGCCGCTCAGAGAAGGGCTGTGCTGGAGCACACCAACAGGCTGCGGTATCACCATTTACAGATCAAAGCAGCTGTGTTTTTATGAGGCTGGAAACACAAACACACCGAAGCCCAGGAGAGGCGATGCAGCCCGGCCAGACGAGTCCCGGGGATGGCCTCGGGACAGAGGGGTCTGTCACGATATCCCAGCCCGGGACACACGTGCGAGCACAGACCAGCACCGCAAAGCACGGGATCAGCGCTGGGAAGCGTGATTTGTTAAGATACAGCTTTCAACGCCGGGAATTTAGAAGCAGGATTCCACAGAGCGATAGGATGGCCCCATATCGCTACAGCCCCCGCGCCCGGCCGCACCGTGTGCGGGATTTCCCCTTCCCCGGCCAGCCCAGCGCTATCCAGCACCCGAACCCCGCGACTGACCCAGCCCTGCTCACAGCACACTCACGGGCCTGTTCCCCGGGACACGGAGCGATGGACACGCACTGCGGCGCGCACATCACCCAATTATCGCGACACACAAGGGCCCCGCGCGGGTCCGCCCCCCAGCCCGCAGCGCCCTGGCAGTGCCGCCCCAGCCGCAGTGCCCGGGCAGCGCGGTACCAGCCCTGCGCGGCGCTGCCCGCGGCCTTACCCTGCAGGTTCTCCTCCTGAGGGCTCTGTCGCGACATGGCTGGCGGGCGGCCGGGCACGCACTGACCGCGCGCCGCCCGCCCCAGCGCACGGTGAGCGCCCCGCTGACGTCAGCGCCGCGCCGCCCGCCCATTGGCCAGCGCGGCGGGGCGGGACGGGGCGGGGCAGGGGGGGCGCGCGCTCCTCAGCGCCCCCGGGGCCGCCATGATGGGGGGGGGGAGCGGGGCCGGGCGGGGAAACGGGAGAGCGGGGACGGTTCCTGTGGGACATCATCATCCTCAGAACATCATCATCATCCTCAGAACATCATCATCATCCTCAGAACATCATCCCGCAGGACATCATCCCTCATGACTCCCGCTCTCTGCCGCTGAGCGCTCCGCACGGCCCGCGGGCCTCCCGCACGGCGCTTCAGAGTCACACGGGAACGCGGACACGGGGGGATTTCAAAAGATACACGGATGGATTTCAAAAGATACACGGATGGATTTCAAAGGATTCACGGATGGGGTTTCAAAGGATTCACGGATGTAGTTTCAAAGGATACGCGGAGGGGTTTTCAAAGCAGACACGTCCGCTTGCAAAGTCACAGCTTGCGGCCGCTAAGCCAGCCCCGACAGCGAATGATACATGGCCCTAAAATAGATAATAATCACAGAATGGCTGGAAGGGACCCCAAGCGTCATGCAGTCCGACTCAGCCCTGCACAAAACAGCCCCAAGAAAATTAATACATAATAAATAAATAATAGTAAATAAATCTCCTTTTGGTCTTTAATTGACACGGTGCCATCAGGGCTCTCGACAGCGGGAACCGCTTAACTCGTGTTGTTGTTTGAAAGCAGACACTGATTTACTGCTGGGACTTTGTAAAGATAGACGCATAAAAACAGATTTTATTTAGCCAAAGTATTTACTCAATTAAAGCATGCAGGGTTTTTTGCCTTGTCTGGAATTGTTTCACCTGTGCCTTTCTGCAGACGAGTAACGAAGCCCGAGTGAAATACATCAGTAAATTATCTGTGAGTTATTGCAGAGTGAGGAATGTTGCCGTATACCCTTCCCAGAAGGACAAGGCCGGCTGTTAGGGTGTGGGCATGGCGCTGTGTGTAACCGGTGGATAAAGAGGGGCAATGGAGCCGGTTCTGTTCCAGCAGGGATGATTCGTCCGTGGCAGGAGCAAAGGCCGCGTTTAACCGGGTAACGAGGGGTGGGTGCCCGGTGCCTGCGCTCGGGGCCGCTCCCGCTCCTCCCGCAGAGCTCTGCTGCTCCCTGCTGCCGGCAGCCTCGGGCACCGAGCACGGGGTACCGGGCACGGGGCACGGCAGCCGCTCCCTGCTGCCGGCAGCTTCCGGCACCGGGCACGGGGTACCGGGTACAGCAGCCTCCCTCCCTTCCTCGCCGGCCACGGGGCCGGGCACGGCAGCCGCTCCTCGGGGAGGAGTTCTGCAGGTTCTGCCTCTGGGACCGGCTCCTCTCCTGCAGCCAGCCCTGCCTGGAACAGGGGCTCAGCAAGTTCTGTTCTGGGATCTGCTCCTCTCCTGCAGCCAGCCCTGCCTCGGCTGTGAGGAACGGGGCACCCAGCACTGCGAGCACCCAGCACTGCGGGCACCCAGCACTGCGGGCACACAGCACTGCGGGCACACAGCACTGCAGGCACACCGCAGGGGCTGCCGCCTCAGGAGGGATGTGGGGATTGTGGAATCACAGAACCCCATAAGGATTTGGTTGGAGGGACCTTAACTCCCACCAGTGGCACCCCTGCCATGGCAGGGACACCTCCTGCTTGCCCCAGGTGCTCCCAGCCCCAATGTCCAGCCTGGCCTGGGCACTGCCAGGGATCCAGGGGCAGCCACAGCTGCTCTTTCATCAGTCACTGGGTGAATGCTTTTATTTTCATGTATAATTTGAA
>CM019908.1:36188832-36344522 GCA_009764595.1 Geothlypis trichas
ATCTGTTTATTAAAGTACAGATATGCCCAAATTCCTGTGGGCCAGATATTTTACATCTAATCCATCACCCTTGTGGGTGCAGTGCTGTATCTCCAGTTAATGAGCCAAGAAATAATTTTTTTTTTTTTAATTCTGCATTTAGTGACTGGTATTGATTGACTGTCCTGCCAAACTGAGACATCCCTTGTCACCATCCCTTCAGCCAACTCTCCTCCTGCTTTTGCTGCCTGTTAGGGCTGGGTCAGACACCTCAGCAGTTGCCAGCAAGCAGAACACAAGAGCAAAGACAGGCACCATCTGATAAAAACATACTAGTCTGGAATCCTGAGTGCAGCTACAAGTGATTTAGAAATGTCCTTTAGAAATTGTTGTTACAAATCAGTGGTTTAAAACGTTCTATGTGTGGTTCAGGAATTCACTTGGCTGTCTCCTGTTCTTAAAGGGAGTTCAGGCATGGATTTGTGCTTTAAAGCTCCTGCAGTAGGGGTGCAGCTCAGTGGTGTCTGGTTCAGTTGTGTGAAGGGAGGTGCAGAGTTGGTTGCAAGCTTTAATGTTGTGTTTTTCTGTAAGAGCTGGAGGGCAGGGGAGCAGTGACTCCAGAGCCACGTGCTGTGTGCTGTCACCCCCAGTGACTGCTCGTGCCTGGAGGTGCCACTCGTGCTGCAGAGGGGCACAGGGTGGGCTGCAGGCTGGCTTTGGGCTGGGCTTTCCTGTAAACCAGTGCTTTGGCAAGAGCAGGACCTCGGGTGCCTCTGCCCTCCCTCGGGGTTACCCAGAGCAGCTGTGGGTGCCCTGGATCCCTGGCAGTGCCCAGGGCACGGGGGAAGGTGTCCTGCCATGGCAGGCTGGCAGGGTGGGCTTTGGGGACCCTTCCAACCAAACCAGGCTGGGGTTCCATCATTATAATTTGATGAAATGGGAAGCTTGGTAAGGCATAGCTTGTGAGTGGTGAAGAGTTGGAATAAGCAGGAATATCAACTGCAGAGCTGTGAGTGGGAATGCACAGCAGAGCAATTGGGGAGTGGGATACAGGACTTAGTGCAAGTCTTCCTGTGGGAGCTGCTGGGTTGGTCCCTGCAGATGGGCAGGCTGTGTGCAGAGGGGAGAGCCTAATGAAAAATGCCAAAACCCATATTTTTTAAAGGATGGAAGGTGTGAAAGCTTCAACTGAAAGAAAAATGTGATTTTTTTATCATGTTAAGACTTTTATGAACTCCTGATAGAAGTACACCCAAAACCATCACAATGAGCTGCTTAGAAAAAACCAACAATAGCATGAATTAATTAAATACACTTCTAGTAGGAGAAGGCTTACTGGAATTAGTCTTCCAAAGGTTAAAAAATAATACGAGGCAGTGGGTTTGCACAAAGAGCACAGATTATGTCACGAATCTGAGAAACAGCCTCCAGAATTTTCATGGCTTGTAGGGCAGGCAGGAAAGGAGCACACTGTGGAGCTGAGCTCTGGCTTTGCTGCCTTTTGGTGCCATGCTGCTCTGGCTTTCCCTGCCCTGGCACAGCTCTGTGCCCCCAAACTCTGAGGGCAGCTCTTCTGGGATGGCATTGAGGGCTGGGCTCCCAGTGCCAGCTCACAGCCTGCTTCCATTGATACAGAACACAGATGGGGCTGCAGGAGGGGATGGCACTGGGCTCTGCCATGAGCTCTGGGCTGCTGTGCCATCCCTGGGCAGGGTGCTCCTGCCTGCCTGTCTGTCTGTGTGTCTGTCCACGCTGTGTCCCCTCAGAGCAGCCAGGTGGCTCAGCTCCAGCATCCAGGACACCCAGGAGCTGGCAGGCTGTCCACACAGCTCCACACAAGATGGTTGGAGTCTGCCATGGCCTGTCAGCAGCAGCTCTGACCTCAGAGAGCTTCTGCTTCCCAACTGCCCCGTGCCCTGCTCCTGCTTCACCGTAAATCTGTTCAAGGATTTCAGTTGGTCCCAAAAGCAGAGTTAGTTTGGACTCAGTTGAGCACTGCCAGGTGCCTAAAGGCAATTCAAGCCAATTTCACAAGTGAGTTGAGTATTAGAGCATAAAAAAATAGTTAGTCCTTACAAATACTTCAGGTTGGCAGAGTGTTTAGTGGTGTAAGCTGAGGGAATTTTGGTCTGAGCAAAACTACACCCCTTTGGCTTATTGTGATTTCTGGTACACCTCACTCCTGTGGTAACTCTTCAAAGAAATCCTGCAAGTGGAAATGTACAGATTGAGTATATAAGGAGATATATTCTGAAAAATAGGTGATCTGATAACTTGGATGTGTGTGTGTATTGGTCAGGTAGTAGAAGTTGGGCTCACGTTTCTGTCCAATTGTGATTTCTGTCAGCTGTTAGCAAACAGCCCTTCAGGAGCACTGACAGCAGGAGCAGTCAGTGCAGGGTGGCCCCTGTGTCCCCCCTGGCTGTCCTGGCAGCTGCAGGGGACAGCCTCCTTCACCTGGAGTGAGTCAGTGACATGGGCAGGGAGAGGGACAGGCTGAGGGGCAGCAGTTGCCAGCCTGCCCAGCGCCAGCAGGGTGGACAGGGTGCTGCCAGCAGGATGGACAGGGGGCTGCCAGCAGGGTGGAACAGGGTGCTGCCAGCAGGATGGATCAGGGGGCCTTGGCCAGCAGGGTGGAGCAGAATGGACAGGGTGGCTGCCAGCAGGGTGGACAGGGGGCTGCCAGCAGGTGGAGCAGGATGGACAGGTTGCTGCCAGCAGGATGGACAGGGTGCTGCCAGCAGGGTGGAGCAGGGTGGACAGGGTGCTGCAGCAGGGTGGGCAGGGGGCTGCCAGCAGGGTGGACAGGGTGCTGCCCGCAGGGTGGACAGGTTGCTGCCAGCAGGATGGACAGGGGTGCTGCCAGCAGGATGGAGCAGGGGTGCTGCCAGCAGGGTGGACAGGGGGCTGCCCGGCAGGGTGGACAGGTGCTGCCAGCAGGATGGACAGGGTGCTGCCAGCAGGATGGAGCAGGGTGCTGCCAGCAGGATGGAGCAGGGTGCTGCCAGCAGGTGACAGGGTGCTGCCAGCAGGATGGACTGGGGGCTGCCAGCAGGATGGAGCAGGGTGCTGCCAGCAGGATGGGCAGGGTGCTGCCAGCAGGGTGGACAGGGTGCTGCCAGCAGGATGGACTGGGGGCTGCCAGCAGGATGGACAGGGGGGCTGCCAGCAGGCGTGGGCAGGGGCTGCCAGCAGGGTGGACTGGGTGCTGCCAGCAGGGTGGACTGGGTTGCTGCCAGCAGGATGGACTGGGGGCTGCCAGCAGCCATCCAGCTGCAGCTGTGTGACCTCACACCCTGCTGCTTCACTCTGCTTCGCCCCAGAGCCCCAGTGCAGCTGCATCTCCCACGAGGTGCTTGGGAAGTGCAGTTCCTGCACCCAGTCACAAGCACTTCTGAGGCCCTGTGTGTCTGGAACTCGTTAAGCCTCCAGTAGAATTTTTGGTTTTTAAACATTTTTTCTGTGATTTGCTCTTTAGCAGGTGCTGGTCTCTAAATTGCTTCATTTTCTTTGATAATCTCTTCCCTCTAAAGGGGCTCTCTTTTTTTTTTGACTGATCTTATTTGCCTCCTATTATATTTTTATTTGAGGAGTGTTTCCTGAGTTGCTGTGAAGCGATGGCTCCTTGCTGTTCTCACTGTCTGTGTTTGTCACCTGTGGTCCCTCAGAATCTCTGTTGTCCTGTCTGCTGCAAAGAGCCTTGTGTCCCTTCTGATGTCGTGTCACACAGTTCAGCACAGCATTCCAGGGGGATCCCAGTGTCTGCTCTCTGAGTTGATGCAGGAACATGTAACCTGTGCTGCTCCCCTCCTGCACTCTGCTGCTTCTCATCCTCTGGGGGACACCACCCAGTGGCCTCCCACAGCTTTGTCCAGCCACAGGGAAATGGTGTGTCCCCTCTGAGCCTGATCACAGCCACAGAAAACGTTCCCTCTGTCCCCTGACAGCCCGTGCCAGCCATCTGCCTGCAGGCCAGTCCTGCCATTTCCTCTCCAAGCAGGAGCGTCTGCAGAGCCCTTCCCTGGGCCCTACAGAAGTTGCTGCTTTGGTGCCAGGATGGGCCATGGCAAATGGGGTGTGCATTCACACTCCTCTGGGGAGCAGGACAGGAGCCAGGTTTGCAGGCAGGCATTGTTCAGGCTCTGTGCTGAAGTGCTATATTGTCCATTACATATTTGGAAAATTCTAGGTTAAAATGCCCTGGAAGCTGGAGCAGCCTCCTTGGTAGGTGTTGTTAGAGAGCTGTGAGTGTTTGGTTCCTTTTCACTGCAGGTCTGAGGAGTGGGTTTGTGACAAAAGGCTCTGAGCAGCTCAGGAGGTTGAGGCACTGGTGCTGGCCATGTCTCATTAGTGCTGGTTCTCAATGCAAGCTGCAGCTGCAAATTCCTCCTCTCCTGTGTGAGCCATCACATAATTCTGTGTTTTTCCAGGTTGGGTTTTAACCAGAGCAGCAGTGCACGGGCAGCCTTAGAGAGGAAAAGTTCACAGGAGCTAATTTTAGGGCACCTGATGTAGATGTTGTGGATCCCTTTGCATTCTCCTATGACCTCAGCTGAGCGCCCGGAGCGCTGATACGGTGTCAGAAATACCCGGGGTGAGTCCTGGGATGAAGTTAGTTTGCAGGTATAAGCTTGCTGTCCTCTCCAGATCCTAACAAAAGCTGCTCTCTGCCACCCCAGCTCCCTTCAGCCCCAGCAGAGCTTGCCCAGGAGGCTCTGGAGGCTGTGCACGTCCCAGGAATTCTGGCAGGAGCTGTTTGTGGGGAGGTTGCACTCAGCAGAGATGGTGAAAGGCTCAGAGCACTCAGACTGAGCTTTGTCACATCTGTCAGGGCTTCCATGGCTCCCTGAGGCAGGCAGTGCTGCATTTGTGGCCTCTGATGTGGTGGGATGGTGGTTTCCTACCCATGGAAGTGATCAGTGCTCTTCAGTTTGGGGCTACAGGATCACAGTGTAGTTGCCAGCAATCCTTTAATACACAGCTGTGAAAAACAGCTCAGAGTTTCTCCTCTGGATGCAGTGTGACCACGCTGGAACTCATTTCCAGAAGTGAGGCGAAAGGTGAATTTTTCTTGTCTGGAAAGAAACATTGCCAGCCTTGTGTGTTACTGGTGGAGTCCCAGGGATTGCCCTCCCTGGCTACAGGAGGAGGATTTGTGTGGGTGCAGAGCAAGTCCCAGCCCTGCAGGGACAGCTGGGCAAACCTGGTGCTTACTACAAATACCAGTACGCTGAGAGGAGCCTTGGGTGCTGTCCACCAGCAACGATCACCCTGGTTGGCTCTGCTCACCGTCCCCACAATTCCACTGGTAGTTACTCTGCTGGTGTTGAGAACATGCTGAAAGTAAGGCAGGAGGGTGTACGACTGCTCCTTGGATACCTGGGAGCAGAAGTTATGACATCCAATAAAAAATCCTAGAAATCCCAGAGTTCATGCAGTGGTGAAGAGCCTGCAGAGGTTTGCTTTGTTCTTCCCTAAAAGTTTTAAGGTGACTTGGAAGTGAAGAGCAAATGTAGGTGGGTGAAGTGTTGAGCAGAAACAGGAGTGGTTTGGAATTCATTCTGTGCTTTACTTGGAGTCTTGGAATAATTTTCTTTTTTTCTTTCACCTGCTTTGAGATGGTAGGTGCTGAGGATAGTGGGTGGAATGATTGGGGGATTGATCTGCTTCAATTAAACGTGCCTGTAGGGAAAACTTTATAATTCATACATTTATGGATAATCAAGTACAGGACTATTAAGCAGGTATTTGCTCATATTCCAAAGTTTTCTAACTTAGCAAATACTTGAAGGAAGCACTCTATTTTTGTCCTGCTGTGCCCCCCAGTTTCCCTGTTCCCTAGAGCATGTTGGTGACAGACTATTGTCAGTGCACATCTTCCTTCCCCTCCCCTCTACCTGCATTCTGTTCCAAGCCATGGAATTGGGTGGTGTCTGTTGTTTTGGTGCAATTTCCACCCAGGATTTCTGCTTGTCTGGGGTAGCACTGCTGGGAACAATGGCTTGTGTCAGCAGCTGCCTTTGGGCATTTTTGGGCAAACAAAAATGATACACAGATTATTTTCAGCAAATAATTGTGTGAATGCTCCAGGTAGAAAATGGGAGAAAGGCTAATAATAACTTCTTCTTTTTCTAAAATAAAAATGGAAAAGTAGCTTTTGTGACTTTGAAGAATTATGTGTGCTAAGGAGGCATTTATTTCTGCAGTTCTTCCTGAGTCTCCAAGGCTAAAAGGGATCCTTGCTAGAAGGGCTTGCAGGTTGGGGTTAGTAGTGGAATATTAGTTTTGCTGCTAATAAACTGCCATAACTCAAGGTCTTCTTCCTGTCTGAGTACTGAAAATGTCATAAATTCTCAGTGAGGTCACTTCACTGATTGCTTACCTTCTCAATTCGTTTCTTTTTCCGTGGTTTCCTGCTCCTCCAGGGTGTCTTCTAAAATCCCTGTGTAGAATTAATAATAACTGGTAATTGACTAGTAATTCCCTTTAAAGAAAGGTGACTGGAAAACTGGATGTGTCCAAAGCTGGTTAGTAATGTGATATTGAAGGCTGGCATAAATCTGCCATATAATGTGTGGAAAGATTATATTTACTCATTTATTTAGTTGTTCTAAATGTGTTTAATCCAGAAGGTAAATCATTATCTCTCCATACTAGGAAAAAACTTTAAGGGCATCATTGATAAAAGATGAAAAAGGAATTTCTGTTGAGAAAACTGGTTAGTGTTTCTAATCTCCTTCCTCGTGAGAGTGGGGCATTATTGAAAGGAATTTCAAAGGTAGCACAGCAAGATCAATACAGGAAAGGAGTTTCCAGGGAGTCTCCAATTGCACACTCTGGAACTAATTGATACAATACACTTCAAACCTCAGAGTTTGCTATCTGCATCATAAATGCAATATTTGATGTGAGCAGCAGCAGTGTTTGCTCAGTGCTTTGTTGGGTTTGTTACCATCTGCCCCAGCCCCAGGACAGACATTTCCAGCTCCTTATCTCCCCTCCCTTGGCTGAGCTTGTTCAGTGGCTGTGATTTCTTTATTGCCACCTCCCAGAGGGACTGGGGCTGCTCTGGGGATGAGCACTGGGGATGAGCTCTGGGGATGAGCTCTGGGGATGAGCACTGGGGCTGCTCTAGGGGATGAGCACTGGGGATGAGCTCTGGGGATGAGCACTGGGGGATGAGCACTGGGGGATGAGCACTGGGGGATGAGCACTGGGGGTGAGCACTGGGGATGAGCGCTGGGGGATGAGCACTGGGGGATGAGCACTGGGGGATGAGCACTGGGGGATGAGCACTGGGGGATGAGCACTGGGGGATGAGCACTGGGGGGTGAGCAGTGGGGGGTGAGCACTGGGGATGAGCACTGGCCTCTGTCCAGCCCCAGGCCACTGCAGGTCCTGAGGGCTTTTCCTTTGCCCTCCTGCTTCCACGTGTCCTCACTGGTGCATCTGCAGGGAGCTGCTTCAGGAAGCTCAGCTGAAGAATTTTGTTTCTATTTTGCACCTTTGGCCCAGCAGAGCTGCCTGTTCCAGGCTCTGACAGTAACTGACCTCTGAGTGCTGGGCTGGGCAAGGCAGGTGTGCCTCAGGATCAGGGCATGCAGCAGGTGGGAGCAGCATGTACACACTGGGGTGGCATCCCTGGGGGAGCTCAGGGCAGGGATGTCCCCATGGGCACTGCCCAGGGGCTCAGGGCAGGGATGTCCCCATGGATACAGCTCAGGGCAGGGATGTCCCCATGGATACAGCTCAGGGCAGGGATGTCCCCGTGGATAAAGCTCAAGGATGTCTCCATGGGTAAAGCTCAGGGATGTCCCCATGGACACTGCCCACAGGCAGCACACACACCTTGGGGAGCTCAGGGCAGGGATGTCCCCATGGATAAAGCTCAAGGCAGGGATGTCCCCATGGATATTGCCCAGGGCAGGGATGTCCCCATGGATAAAGCTCAGGGCAGGGATGTCCCCATTACTACAGCCCAGGGCAGGGATATCCCCATGGATAAAGCTCAGGGCAGGGATGTCCCCATGGATAAAGCTCAAGGCAGGGATGTCCCCATGGATATTGCCCAGGGCAGGGATGTCCCCATGGATAAAGCTCAGGGCAGGGATGTCCCCATTACTACAGCCCAGGGCAGGGATATCCCCATGGATAAAGCTCAGGGCAGGGATGTCCCCATGGATAAAGCTCAGGGCAGGGATGTCCCCATGGATAAAGCTCAGGGATGTCCCCATGGATAAAGCTCAGGGCAGGGATGTCCCCATGGATACAGCCCAGGGCAGGGATGTCCCCATGGATAAAGCTCAGGGATGTCCCCATGGATATTGCCCAGGGCAGGGATGTCCCCATGGATAAGGCTCAGGGATGTCCCCATGGATATTGCCCAGGGCAGGGATGTCCCCATGGATAAGGCTCAGGGACGTCCTCATGGTCACTGCCCACGGGCTCAGGGCAGGGATGTCCCCATGGGTAAAGCTCAGGGATGTCCCCATGGACACTGCCCACAGGCATCACACCACCTGTGTTCCTAAGCCAGTGTCCCTCTGGTGACTAAAGGCTGCACTGATCAATGAGTAGGTTTAGCTTGTCAGTAAAAGTGTGTCAGGCTTTGAAACATGGCTGCATTTGGGATGTAAATGAAGAATTTTGTCATTGCATTAATACAGTTGTAATGCTTTTTTTTTGTGCTCAAGTCTTGGAACTCCTTGATTTGCTTTCCACATTACAGTGCTGGTTTATTTCTGTTCTCTTTACAGCTGATATAATTTCAACAGTTGAATTTAATTACACTGGTGATCTTCTTGCAACAGGAGACAAAGGTGGCAGAGTGGTTATATTCAAAGGGAACAAGAGGTCAGTGACTCAAAAAACAAAAGTGCTGTTACTACACTGTTCTTGGGTTGCACAGTCTCACTTCATCTGTCCATGCCCCGATATTTAAATGGAGTGTTTTCCTCAGAAAGCCCCAAGTTAGACACCTTTGTAAGTATCTGCCCTGTGCTGTACTTGGTAAGTTGGTTTTGTGAGGGGTTCCCTCCCTCCTTGCAAAAAACAAGTCCCCAAAATCCGAGTGAGCTCTTGATCTGTACCTGGTGTCCTCAGTGTTGCTTTGCAGAATTTGGACTTTCTCCTGAATTTTTCCACTGGGTCAAGCTGACCCAAGATAATCACAATGCTTTGGGAGAGAATGTAAAAGTAGTTCAGGAAATAAGCTGCAAGAACTACAGGATAAGGTAGTTAAAAATTGTTTGAGGATTTAAAAGCAGTGGAAACAGCCACTTCTCCAGAAACACTTGAGCATTTCCCATCAGAGAGTGGGAGCACGTCCCTCCTGCACGTGCACAGCTCCTCTCCATGAGCTCAGCTGTGGGACAGGGCTGGAATGTTCTGTGTGTTCATCCTGAGCTGGGATATCCCCAGCAGCAGTGGGGATGGGAAACGTCCACCAAGTGCTGAAAAGTAATTGTCATGTCTGGGAGGAATGTGGGATTGTGTTCTTTAAAAAGTCAGTATTCCTCATGGCACTTCTCACCCAAGTGTCTGCATATCCTGTCCCTTGAGGAGTTGGCAGGAGTTTGAGGGTTTGAGCATTCTCCTGGGTCAGAAATACCAGAATTGATAATGGAATTTTAACTCAGCTTGTCTGTACATTGATATTACAGATCTTTGGGTGCTGTGGGGTTTCTCCAGCAGAACCCCTGTGTTCTCTGTGGGGCTCAGGTGATGCTCTGTTCATGAGCACCTGGGCAGTGTTTGCATTTCTGCCCAGCGTGGGGCTGGTCCCAGCCTGTCCCTCGGTGCCTCTGGCTGCTGTGGGAGGAGCAGGAGGGGCAGCAGTGCTGCAGTGTCACCTGGCTGCACCCACCCGGCCCAGGCTCATCCATCATTTACTGGTGCCCAGGGATAAGGTCACAGGTGCCTCAGGCACATCCTGAACTTCTCAGGATCTTGGGCTTGCCTGATGTGGAGGGGGACTATTATGGGTTGGCTCTCAGTGTTCTGTAAGGCAAAACCTGCCTATCATGGCACTTCCTGAGAGAGGGGAAAACAAACCCCGGGTCAGACTGTGCATACTGGAGTGTTCAGCTGTGGGAAACACACATGGAAACTGAGGGAACAGTTGGGAAAGAGGGATGTTTCTTTTGTCATGTGCAAAACTGCAGGAACTAATCTAAAATAAGTGTATAATACTGGAAACCTTAACATAATAGCCATATTTTTATCCAGTTTGGATTTAAGATCAGTTCACTAGGTCAGTGACAGCTTAGGGTGGTTATACAGTTCCCCAGACACTTTTGGGGGATTTGGGAAAGCACCCTGGAGTGCTCTGCCCCATGCCCTGGGCTCATGGATACTTGGCTTCACTTGCCAGCAGCAATTCCTCCAGCCAATGTGTGGGTAGAGAGGGGAAGCCCAGTGCCAAGGCAGCTCACCCTGGGTGCAGGGGACTTCTGGATGGGTCAGGTGAGAGGAACCTGCCCAGAATTGTTACAGCTCAGTGACGTGTGGGGAGTAAAATCAGGTAAAGTCTGAGAGTTCAGGGAGAGAGTGGAAACTCCACAGTGAGACACTGCAGGGCAAACTGCACCCTGGGGCTGTTCTGCACCACAAACCACTGACACCAAAACTTACTCAGAGAGCCTGATAACAAGTTGCCTCAAATCTGATAATGCAAATCTGGGGAACCTTGGGACTTTGCTCTCTGTTCCTTGCTCCCACACCCACCACATGAGAACAGCAAAGCCTGAAGGGTGCACAGATGTTTATACATAAATATAAATACATTGCTAAAGAGGAAGGGCTGTGCGCACTGTATTGGTGCTAAACTGGGTACAGTATCACAGACTGCAGATCCAGAATTCAGGAGCTGTTGTAAAAGCTGACATTCTCATTGACAGTTTCTAGTGGTTGTTTTGTGAAGCCATTTCTGAAGGACCCAGTGCCACCAGCCTCAAGAAATGCTCTTTTCCTTGCAGACTAAAAGCCGTCCTCTCTCTCGGGGAGAATACAATGTTTACAGCACCTTCCAGAGTCATGAGCCTGAGTTTGACTACTTGAAAAGTCTAGAAATTGAGGAAAAAATTAATAAAATTAGGTGGTTACCACAACAGAATGCTGCTCACTTCCTGCTGTCTACAAATGGTAAGGCCCCTTTATTTTGCACAAAGAACTTTGTCTTTGGAATATTGTCTCACCTGTCATACACTTGGGATTTTTTTCTGACATACTTTGGGGCTGATTTAATGTCCTCTCTAGTTACATGCAAAACATGTCTTGATTGTAATGTTGGCTAAGTGAATATTGGGAATGTTTAGTTTTGGTGCATCATGGAGCATCTGTAAATGAAATTGTAGAACTGGGTAGATGGGTTGGTGGGAACAGTTAGACTCATCTCTTAAAGGTATTTTCCAACCTAAACTGTTCTGTGGGATAAACTTGCTCTTATTATCAGAGGAATAAATTATTTTAGCAATTTAGATCACTTTGTGAGGTCGTGGTGAAGTTCTAAAAGCAGGAGTGACTTCTGTCTGCTGGTCTGTGCAATTAAAATCATTTCCTCTGATAGAACTCTTACTAAAGCATTCTTTAAACGATGTCATCTGAAATGCTCTGCAGGAGTTTGGGGAGGAGAGCTTTGGCCCCAGTTAGCCCAGGCTCTCACTGTGGGGTGACACAAGTGTGCCCTCACTGCCTGCACCTGGAGCCCTTCTCTGGGAGCACCTGGCAGGTGCATTCCTTGGAAACACTGGGGCAGACCCTGATCTCTGCCTTTGGCTGGCTCTGAGCAGGAGCCTGGGACAAGCCTGGGTCCCTTAGGACCATTAGTGTGAGAGCTTCATGTGTTTGTTGGGTTTGGTCCCTAGCAGTGCTCTCCTAAGGTAATTCAGCAAATCACCCAGGCTTGGTGGAGAATTTGGGTAACTGGTTTGTAAACTCTCCCCAGGCAGTGGCATTGGGTGAGTGGGAGGCACAGGGCCTTAATTGGGATCTAATTCAAACTGCACCTCACCTTGTGGGTAAAGAGCTCAGTCAGGGTCCCTCTGCTGCAGGCAGGGAAATGCAGACAGGTCACTGCTGTCCACTCTGCTGAGTCCATATTTACTGATTTGATTTTGTATTCATCCATTCTCAAGCCTGTGAATTTTCTGGTTTTAGATAAAACTATTAAACTATGGAAAATAAGTGAAAGGGATAAACGAGCCGAAGGTTATAATTTAAAAGATGAAGATGGAAGGCTGAGGGAGCCCTGCCGAGTCACAGAACTGCGGGTACGTGTCTGCTCTTTGCCTTTGTGTGTCTCTGCATGCTCCTCTCTGTGCTACCAAACTGAAATGTGCAAATCAAAAATGGTGTTTGTGTCACACTCATTGAAACCTTCAGAAAAAAATGGAGACACTTCATATTATTGTTATATATAAAAACTAGTAAAAAAGTTCCTCTGGGAAACCTGAGGAAAACTTTCATCATTATAATACTGTATTTCTAAGAGGATGACTCAAAAATTGGAATAGGATATTCTGTGGTGAATGTTTCTGTGTTTGTTAGAGCAAGTTCCAGGCATTGTGTAACCTAATGTGCACTGCAATAGTCTTGGACATGCTGTAGTGGTGGGGTTAGTGCTCCAAGCTTGGGATCATTTGGAGCAGGAGCCCTGGAAATGAAAGGTGGGGTTGGGGTTTTTCCTGGGGTTTCGTGTTGTTCCACCATCAGCAGGAGCAGAGCTGAGGCTCTCCATGCTCTCAAAGCCCCCTTCATGGCAGAGACTTCAGCTGGAGGCATTTCTTGGGGTTTGTGTTGCTTTTGCCAAAGCTGAACGTTGAGCAGAAGCTTTGGGTGTACAAAATGTGTTGGGAAAAGATTTCCACTGCCCAGTGTGTGCAGGCCAGGGTTGGATTGAGTGTTCCATGAGAGCAGCTCCATCCCTCAGGATCCAGTGGTAGAAGGAGGTCCCAGTGGAGTTTTGGGTTGTGCAGCCTTGCCCTGCTGGAGCAGGCACCAGGTGTGGCTCTGGAGGGGCACCTGGGGCTCCTTGAGGCACTGTCCTGCACGGGGGAGCAGCAGCAGCACCTCTCCTGTCAGCCCCCTGCACTTGCTGCTGCTCTGGGCTGCAGGCACTGCAGCCTGGGAGAAGGGCTGAGGGATGAGCCAAATCTGAACAAGAGCTGGCTGGAGGAAAAACCTCACCTGGAGGTACCTTCATGGGTTCAAATGCTCAGGGTTTGGAGAGCCAGGGGGTACCAGGAGCTCTGGGGCTCTCTGGGCAGGTTGTGGTACAGAAACACAGTGTCCATGTTCATGGGGACGTGGCCATGGAGGAGGAGCAGCACTTCACACAGACACCATGGCATTTCCAGGTCCCATTCCTGATCTTTCCCATTAGTGCACCTGTGCTGTCACAGCCAGGGTGGGGGCACTCTGCTGAGGGAGGGCAGTGGCCTGATAAAAGGTAATGGATTCATTGTAGTGGTTAGTTGGTGTAACCAGGCTGGGAGGTAGAAGGCAGGCAGGCAGCTCTGGGCTGGATCAGGCCTTGCTCAGGAGCACAGGTTACCTTAGCACCCCTGAGTCTGCCTGGCTGTGGGAGCAGAGCATCCAGGTGTGCCTGCATTCCTGCTGACTGTTCATGGGCAAACTGGGAATTTTCTTGGAGACTGTTCTGCCCAGTTTCCTGAGCTCCCTCCAAGGTCTGGGCACATTTCTAAGGGTTTGTTTACAAACACAGCCCATGTGCTGTTGGGTGAGGCACCAAGGCTGGCTTTGACTGGGAGGTTTCCTGTTGGCAGTGTCCAAAGTCAGCATCCATGTGCTCTCTCTGTATTTTTTGTGCTCAGTGGATTTCAGAAGTGTTTAGTCACCGAATCAATACAGAAGTCTGTGCAGTGCAATTAATTAATTGCCATCAAACAAGCTGTGGGGTTCAGGGCTCAGGGTTGGCGCCAGTTCTGTTTAAGGTCTTTATTGATGATCTGGCAGAGGAGATCGAGGGCGGCCGCTGAGTTGACAGAGGGTGGAAGGTGAGTGGGATGTGCATCTGCTGGAGGGCAGGGAGCTCTGCAGGGGAAACTGGACAGGCTGGATTGGTGGGCCAGGGCAGAGGGGTAGAGTCCCCATACCTGGAGACTGTCTGTGGCACTTGGGGACAGGGGATGGTGGTTGGTGGCCTCAGCAGTGCTGGGGGAATGGACACAGTCTGGAGGGTCTTTCCTAAGGTAGTGACCCTGTGCTGGGTGATGTGTGGGGGTCAGCAGTGACCCTGTACTGGGTGATGTGTGGGGGTCAGCAGTGACCCTGTGGGGGTCAGCAGTGACCATGTGCCCGGGTGACCCCAGGGGGGTCAGCAGTCACTCTGTACCAGGGTGATCCGTGGGGGTCAGCAGTGACCCTGTGCTGGGTGATGTGTGGGGGTCAGCAGTGACCCTGTGGGGGTCAGCAGTCACTCTGTGCCAGGGTGATGCCTGGGGATCAGCAGTGACCCTGTACTGGGTGATGTGTGGGGGTCAGCAGTGACCCTGTACTGGGTGGTGTCTGAGGGTCAGCAGTGACCGTGTGCCCAGGTGACCCCGTGGGGGTCAGCAGTGACTCTGTGCCAGGGTGATGTGTGGGGGTCAGCAGTCACTCTGTGCCAGGGTGATGCCTGGGGGTCAGCAGTGACCATGTGCCCCGGTGACCCCATGGGGGTCAGCAGTGACCGTGTGCCCAGCCCCTGTGCTCTGTGCCCGCCCAGGTGCCAACGCTGAAGCCCATGGACCTGATGGTGGAGGCCAGCCCGCGCAGGACGTTCGCCAACGCCCACACCTACCACATCAACTCCATCTCCGTCAACAGCGACTACGCCACGTACCTGTCTGCCGACGACCTGCGCATCAACCTCTGGCACCTGGAGGTCACCAACAGGAGCTTTAGTATCCTTCGGTGCCCTCTGCACAGCAGGTGCAGCTCGGCTGCCTGTGTTTAACAGAATCGCTTCTCTGCTACTAATTAGAGTGGGCGTTTGAAGCCAGGGCTTAAAAGAGAATTTCTGAAGTCTGGAGGTGTAATGCAGTGAAAGCAGGCTTCGGGGTGCTCAGTCTTTGCTGAGGGCAAGCGTGCCTCCAGTGGAGAACTGTCAGTAGAAACATCAGAGAGGGTTTGATTCCTAAGGAGAAATGGAGGGATTGTGGGAGCATCCCTAACTTGTGGAGTTCAGTCAGCTTAAATAGGAGTTGTTGGGTATGAACAGTAGATCCTTTGTTACTGTGGATACTTCTTTCAAAGTTTGTGGTCTCTTAACCAAGTGACACTTCTCTTGAAACCAAATCTCAGTATTGTTTCATGTCAAATGATTCTGTTAACTGCAGAAGTAATTTTCAGATCTTTCTGCAAACCTGTGCAACTAAAACTAACAGACTGCTTTACATTGTCAAACCTGCAATAAAATAAAAGTTGCAGGAGTACAGATGCCTAAATAGGACAATTTCTAAAGTTTTAGGTCAGGTTTTTCAATGCTTTAGATAAAGAGATGAGGTTTATTTGCTGTGAAATAGGAAGCATGAAGAAGGAGGCTTAGGGAGGCTTGCTGGACTTTGATTCTTGTGAGATATTCTTTCATTCCAAGAGTCTGAAACTGCCCAGCATCTGTGGATTTGAGATTAGAAAGCTGCAGAGGCACTTTTTAAAAGAGCATGTAATGACAGACCAAAGGGGATTGGCTTCCCAGAGCCAGAGGCAGGGTTAGATGGGATGTTGGGCAGGAATTGTTCCTTGGCAGGGTGGGCAGCCCTGGCACAGGTGCCCAGAGCAGCTGGGGCTGCCCCTGGATCCCTGGCAGTGCCCAAGGCCAGGCTGGACATTGGGGCTGGGAGCAGTCTGGTCCCTGCCACCCCAGACCATTCAGGGAGTACTGTGACCTGTCAATCCAGAGTTCTGCAGGCTGTGCCCCACTCTTGTCCCTTACACAGGGTGGGAAGGAAGCTCTTGCCCCGTTTCCTGGGTGGCATTGCTGAGCTCTGTCGCTGAGGAGCACGGAGGGAGGGGCTGGGCTGGGAGGCGTTGCAGGCCTTGACCAGCTGTGGCAGACATCGTGGACATCAAGCCGGCCAACATGGAGGAGCTGACAGAGGTGATCACGGCGGCCGAGTTCCACCCGCAGCACTGCAACGTGTTCGTGTACAGCAGCAGCAAGGGCACCATCCGCCTGTGCGACATGCGCTCGTCGGCGCTGTGCGACCAGCACTCCAAGTGTGAGTGTCTGCCTGTGTGTCTGCCTGTCTGCCTGTGTGCCTGTGTGCCTTCCCTCCTGCCTGTGTGCCTTCCCTCCTGCCTGTGTGCCTTCCTGCCTGTGTGCCTGTGTGCCTTCCCTGCCTGTGTGCCTGTGTGCCTGTGTGCCTTCCCTGCCTTCCCTGCCTGTCTGCCTGTGTGCCTTCCTGCCTGTCTGCCTGTGTGCCTGTGTGCCTTCCCTGCCTGTGTGCCTTCCCTGCCTGTGTGCCTTCCTGCCTGTCTGCCTGTGTGCCTGTGTGCCTTCCTGCCTGTCTGCCTTCCCTGCCTGTGTGCCTGTCTACCCTCCTTCCTGCCTGCCCGCCTTCCTGCCTGTGTGCCCTCCTGCCTGTCTGCCTTCCTTCCTGCCTGTCTGCCTGTCTGCCTTCCTTCCTGCCTGTCTGCCTTCCTTCCTGCCTGTCTGCCTTCCTTCCTGCCTGTCTGCCTTCCTTCCTGCCTGTCTGCCTTCCCTCCTGCCTGCCTGCCCGCCCTCCTGCCTGCCTGCCCGCCCTCCTTCCTGCCCACCCTCCTTCCATCCTGCCCGCCTTCCTTCCTTCCTTCCTTCCTTCCTTCCTTCCTTCCTTCCTTCCTTCCTTCCTTCCTTCCTTCCTTCCTTCCTTCCTTCCTTCCTTCCTTCCTTCCTTCCTTCCTTCCTTCCTTCCTTCCTTCCTTCCTTCCTTCCTTCCTTCCTTCCTGCCTGCCTGCCTGCCTGCCTGCCTGCCTGCCTGCCTGCCTGCCTGCCTTCCCGCCTTCCTTCCTGCCTCCCTGCCCTTTTCCTGTGTGCCCATCCTCCTTCTTGCCCACCTTCCTTCCCTCTGTCCCTCCTGCCCTCTGGCCGTGCTGCTCCGGCCATGGGGGACCCAGCCTCCCTGGGGAGCTCCAGGGCAGCAGTGCTGGGCAGTGCTGGGCACATCTCAGTTGTCCTGTTCTAGCCACCCCTGGGCACAGGTGTAGCATGAGGCACCACCTACCTGGCTGCTGTTTGCCCGTTTGTGCCTCATAAGCTGGCAGGGATGGGTGCTTAGGGCACAGTGAGGGATGGGTGCTTAGGGTACAGTGAGGGATGAGTGCTTTGGGCACAGTGAGGTCTGTCTGCTGACTACACTCAGGCTGGCTGCCTCAAGGTATCTGCTCTCCCCGTGCCAGTTCAGGGCAGCTCTTGCACCTCTGTGCATTGCAGACTGGGCTGCTGCTGCCACAGTCCCTGTCCCTGTGACCAGTGCAGCTGCTAGGAGAGAATAGGATAGGATAGGATGAATCCCTGGGAATATGCCCTGGAAGTTCCCCTGGATGCTGAGCCACCAAAGCACGAGCAGGGGAGGGAAGAAAGCTTTGCCATGGGGATCCTGCCCGGGCCTTGCACACAGCCACGTGTTCCTGTTCCCTGCTGGCAGAGCTGAGCTCCAGCAGTGCCCAGCCCTGGGGGTGCCCGCCACACAGACACTTCCAGGCCAGCTTCCTGCAGTGCAGAGAGGGCTTGCTTGGGGCTAGAAGGAAATACTTGTGCAATGGGAAGTGACTAATGCAAGGCCACCCCACTGATCTGGTTCAGTGTTGCATTAAATCACTTAAAAGGACTTTATTTTTAACTGCTTGTGACTGAATCACATCCTGCTACAAGGGGTCTTTCAAAAATGAGTGAGATCTGGGTAGCCTGGGCCAGGAATCTCTGATTTCAGAGATTGACTTGTAGATTTAAACAACACATGTGTTCATCTCTCTAAAGTCACACAAACTGTGTTGCAAGTGTAGCTGCTCACATTTCAGGGTTGGTTTAGTACAGCTGTGGTTCAGAGCTAAGGAAGAGTACATGGTCCAGTGGTCTCCTGGTGTTGGGGTCCCTGCTGCTCCCACCTGCTGCTGTTGTGGCTGATGTATAGATCAGGTGTGATGGTTACAGTGCCCACTGCAGTTTGCTGCTCTGGTTGATCCCCAAGACCTCTGAGTTGTGGTTTGCTGGTGCTGTGCTCTGGTTGAATGTTGGAGATGGACATCTGGCACTCTGGTGACCTAGAGCACCACAGTGCTAAAAAGAGATTATTTGTGAAAGTGTCTAACAGCAACTTTCTTCAAAAAGAAACTAGTCAGTGATGTAAAATTCTCCAGCACTGAAAACACGGAGGCCGTGCAAGAGCCAGCGTTGGTTTCATGTGGAACTGTGTGTTCTCTCTGCAGTTTTTGAGGAACCTGAAGATCCTAGCAGCAGATCATTTTTTTCAGAAATAATATCCTCGATATCTGATGTGAAATTCAGCCACAACGGGCGATACATGATGACAAGAGACTACCTGTCTGTCAAGGTGTGGGACCTCAACATGGAGAACAGGCCCGTGGAGACCTACCAGGTAGAGCCCCCCGCGTGCCCGGCTGTCCCCGTGTGCCCCGTGCCCGTGTCCAACACGTGTCCCTTCCCCAGGTGCACGAGTACCTGCGCAGCAAGCTGTGCTCCCTCTACGAGAACGACTGCATCTTCGACAAGTTCGAGTGCTGCTGGAACGGCTCCGACAGGTGAGGGTGAGGGGCTCAGCTCTGGGAGGGCTCAGCCTGGCCAGGGCCGGGGCTGCCAGCAGCTCCGAGTCACCAACGTGAGGGCACAGATCCCTGCAGTGGGCAGGGCACACCAACAGAATTGCCAGGGCTGTTCTGCCCTGTGCCCAGGTGAGCCCCACCTGCAGAGCCCAGCACACGAGGGACCTGCAGCTGCTGGAGAGAATCCAGAGGAGGCACCAAATGCTCAGAGGATGGAGCAGCTCTGCTGGGAGGAAAGGCTGGGAGAGGTGTTCAAGCTCTCCCTGAAAGGCTGCTCACCTGGAGAGGAGCAGCTCCAGGGTGGCCTCACCGTACCTGAGGGAGCCAAGAAACTGCAGAGTATTTCCAAGGGCCTGGAGTGCTGGGACACAGGGAATAGCTCCCAGTGCCACAGGGCAGGGATGGATGGGAGATTGGGAATTAGGAATTGTTCCGTGGCAGGGTGGGCAGCCCTGGCACAGGTGCCCAGAGCAGCTGTGGCTGCCCCTGGATCCCTGGCAGTGCCCAAGGCCAGGCTGGACATTGGGGCTGGGAGCACCTGGGACAGTGGGAGGTGTCCCTGCCATGGCAGGGGTGGCACTGGGTGGGATTTGGGGTCCCTTCCAATCCAGACCCATCTGACTTCTGTTGACAAGGGACAAAGGGATAGAGGAGCACCAGGAAAACCTGCTTAGCTCCCATGCAGCTGAACAAAGTGTCACTGCAGCTGAGAGCAGGGCAGCACGTGCTGAAAGTGAAGTGGGGCACTGGAAGCAGTGCTCCAGCCCCAGAGCAATGCAGCAGGTGTCCAGTGGAGAGGAGAGCAGTGGAACACCATGGCCTGGTGGTGAGCCTGGTCTGACAGTCACGTGTAGGACTGAGAGAGGGGGTGGATTTTGTTTCTTACAAGCTGTGCCTCCCTTTTCCTTGAACCAGTACAATCATGACTGGATCTTACAACAACTTCTTCCGGACGTTTGAGCGGAGCACGCTGCGGGACACCACCCTGGAGGCGTCCCGGGAGAGCAGCAAGCCCCGTGCCATCCTAAAGCCGCGCAAAGTGTGCACCACTGGCAAGAGGAAGAAGGACGAAATTACCGTTGACAGTCTGGACTTCAACAAGAAGATTCTGCACACAGCATGGCACCCCGCAGAGAACATCATCGCCGTAGCTGCCACCAATAACTTGTATTTATTCCAGGAAAAGGTTAACTAAGGATGGCTGCCCGCGGACAGAGTCTCGTCTCACATAGTTCAGCTCAGTTGTTTATCTGTAACAGAAGGCCTTGTTGTCCTATCGGTGAGGAACATTGATGCACTTACTTCCCTTGAGCTATGGAGAGCATCTGGCCTGGCTTTGAGTTCCTGGCGTGGTTCTGCCTTCGGTGGGGTGGGAGCATCCAGGCGCCTTTCGGGGAGGACCCTCCGAGGCAGAATTGGTGGACAGTGCTCAATGAGGCCAACACTCAATGTATTTATTGATGTCTGAGCCTTCCTTTCCAGTTTATAGACCAAAAAATTTAACACCTGAGAAGAAAAAGTTGTCATAAAGTGTAATTTCTCTCTCTCGCTCTCTGCTGTAATATTTGGGCCTTTCAGAACATTCTCGTGCTTGATGCCTGTCCATTCCTCCTCGGGCCCGGGCCAGGGCCTGACCTCAGAGCACAGTGGCAGGGCTTGAGCTGGGGTCTAGGCAGGTGTCCATGGCTATTTACTCACCAACTGTACCTATAACCACACCTTCTGGTGGAAACCACTTAATAAATAACAGCCTATCAAACGTGTTCTTAGAGCTGGAGGGATGTATTCAGTCTTCTTTTTGTATTGCATGTCCTGAGCTGGTGCAGAACAGTTCTGGTGGCACCTCTGACAGGGTTTGCCCCAAAACACCGAGTTTTTGGCAGACTAATACAAACTTTTTTGTGTAGTATTTCAGATTCTGAATTTAGAGTTTCCATGGCATTGTCATAGAGTTGGAGTTGCACTGGATTTGTTGTCAAAGGCTCTGTGTGTGCCAAGTAGGAGATGGAAAGGGTCCTAGAAACATCCACAGCCTTAACCAAGTGTCGGCCTTGCACGGAGGGAACCAAAACATCGACACCTTCTCTGCTCTGAGGATAAACATGCAGCTTCTGGTGCATCTCGCCCTCAGCCAGAGACAGACCTGACGTGCGTTAATGGTTTTTAACCTTTTTAGTATTTGTCACAAAGGGAACAGTTTCTTTTAAGTATTTGGCGTAGAATCTTGCATTTCCCACTGCAGTTCCAGAGCCACTCCGGGCTGGGCTGCCCAGGGTGAGCCCCGGCTGGCGGGACAGCAGCTGCTGGAGCTCTCTTGCTCACTTGTTTTAAGCCTTAGGTACTGTTTCTTTCTTTGTTCTTTTTTTCTTCCAAAGAGGCCTAAATCACATCCCCTTCCCCCGGATGAGCCTGGGGCCACGTCCAGCAGCCCCCAGCAGCCAGAGGCTGCACTCTGCCAGGTGCCTGCAGCCTGGGAACTCCTTCCCAGAGCCCCAAGCTTTCCCCCAGCCAGCCCCAAGTGTGGTTACACTCCGTTCTCCCTGGAACAAGGGCTCGTTCCAGTCCCAAGAGCAAACCGTGGCCGTGCCGCCCCTCCGGTACCGCCCCCGAGCCGCTGGGTCCCGGCAGGGTGGGAAGGGACCAAGCCTGAGGTTCTCCCGGGAGAGGCTCGGTGCAGCCAGTCCTGGCCTGTAGTTGGTTGTGACACTTTGGAACTCTGGAGATGTGGAACTGGGGGGTCGCTGAAGCGTTGATCCAACCGCGTTCCCAACGCCCCGCTCAAGCCGATCCGTGGGGTTGTACATAATTGTTCAGTTCTTTGACCAAAAGTTTAATAATTTTAAATGTTTACCTGGCCGTGCTCCCTGTGTTTTGCAACGTTTCCTTGTGTGTGGGAGGGAGTTGGCTGGATGGGCCAGCCCAGGGGCGGTGTTTGCAGCTGGGATGGTTGGAGTGGCCAGGGCTGCTGGTTGTGGATCTGTTTCTTCAGCAAATACAAGTGGAATATCCGTAAAAAGGATATGGTGGAATCTCCTATTCTACAGCTCTGTTTGCTTGTACCACTTACAATTAGCTTTTGACTATTCTCATGGAATTTTTATCCTTTTATCTAAAACCAGATTTTCATGTCAAGTTTGGTAAAACTGCTGCCTAGTGGAGCACCCCATCTAGTGAAAGGTTTTACCCCCATGGCAAGGGGTGGAACTGGATGGGGCAGAGCTGGGTGGGCTTTCAGCTCCCTCCCTGTTCCTGCCCCAGGGCTCTGGGCCGGCCCACAGGGAAGCAGCCGAGGGAGCTGCACCCAGCCCCTGCAGGCCAAGGCCTGGGCTCAGCCCCTGGTTGGTGATGGTCGTGCCATGAAATTGGGACTGAAGGCCCAGCAGTGAGGAGTGGGTGAGCATGAACATTGCAGGGCCTCACTGGGACAGCCAGCGCTGCCCCAGGGTGTCACCTCTGGGGGGAACGAGCTGGGGGACAATGGCAGTGAAACAGGGACACCGTGGTTTAACCCCTCTGTTCTCCAGCCAGAGCCCAGCCCTGTGCTCAGCAGGGCCCTGCTGCTCCCAGTCCCACAGGAGATGGAAACGGCACCGGAGCACTCGGGGGTTCTGATGGGGCAGGAAAAATTCCTTCCTGAAAGGGCTGCCCAGCCCTGGCACAGCTGCCCAGCCCTGGCACAGCTGCCCAGGGCAGGGCTGGAGCCCCCATCCCTGGGGGGATTTCACAGCCCTGTGGATGTGGCACCTGGGGACAGGGGCAGCACTGGCCATGGGGGGACTCCATGGGCTCACTGGGCTTTTCCAGCCTCAGCAATTCCATGGATTCCAGCTCCTCAGGAGCATCAGACCCTGTGTGTGCAGTGAGGTTACCCAGGGCCTGCTGAGGTTTGCTTGATGCTGTTTCCATGGAAACATCTCCATTCCATGTCAGCAAGTGACCAGTGGGACAGGGGCCAAGAGCCTCATCAGCCCCTGGAGGAAAAGGAATGAGGAAACCGAGTTCACCAGGAACCTTTTTATTTAAATATATAAAACATGGTATTTTGGCAAACATTCATCTTCTCATTAAATAAGGTAAAATCACGGAAGGGAAAGGCATTGCATCAGTAAAAACCAAGGAGAAGCCACCCTGTGGTTCACGTGCCCAGGGCTGGGGTCAGGTGCAGATTGATGTGGGACAGGAAAAGCCTGTAAGCGACAGCCTGCAGTAAGTACAGCAGAGAACCTGGAGTAACTGCTGGGGCTAAATAAATGTCCTGGCAAAAGCAGCGGTTAGTAGGCACTAAATCCAAATTCTACCTCTGAACTAAGACAAACTGATGGAGTTTTACCCACGTGCTCATCTCCTCCCACTGTCTCAACACCTTACACCTCCTACCAAGTGAACTAAGCCACACCTACCAAAGGAAAGGCTGCCCGGGGCACTGAGAGCCCCCGGAATTCCCGATCATCTGTGAGGCCCCTCCAGTCTGGGGGCACTGAAAACCCCCGGGAACTCCCGGATCACCTGTAAGGCCCCTCCAGCCTGGGCTCGTCCCTCTTCGGGGGCTGCAGGAGCAGGGGGGACATTCCCAGCACAGGCACAGGAGGGGCGGGATGGACACGGCCCAGCACAAGGGCTGCTGAAAGCTGGGGCTGATCTAAACACGGAGCTGCTCTAATGCTCAGGTACTTCACTACAAAGCACTAAGGGACATTACAGCATCTGCACGTGCTCACGGGGTTATCCAGCGGGGGTTGATCCGGAAGGCTCTATGTGACACGGGAGCTCCAGCGTCTCCCTTCCCATTTTTAGACTAAACTAAAACAGGACACGGACAGGACACACACACGACGCCACGACCAGCTCCCCTCCTTGCACCTCCTGCGCTCCAGCTGCGGCTGCTCGGCTCCAGCCCCGCCCCCGGTGCCTCAGAAGGTGCTGCTGGAAGCCGTGGTGGTCAGGCGCCTCCCGATGTAAATCCTGCAGCAGGGTCAGAGCACACGGTCAGCCGGCTGTGCCCAGTGCTGGGAATGCCCTCCCTGCCAGGCCCTGCCTCTGCAATTCCCTGCCAGCTGTAACCAGGCAGCAACAGAACAGCTCCAGAGCCCAGTCCCAGCGACTGCCCCTGCTCTGGTGCCCGTCCCCTGCTCCAGGGCCCAGCCCCAGCGACTGCCCCTGCTCTGGTGCCCCGCCCCAGCTCCAGAGCCCAGCCCCAGCGACTGCCCCTGCTCTGGTGCCCCTCCCCAGCTCCAGGGCCCAGCCCCAGCGACTGCCCCTGCTCGGGTGCCCCTCCCCAGCTCCAGGGCCCAGCCCCAGCGACTGCCCCTGCTCGGGTGCCCCTCCCCAGCTCCAGGGCCCAGCACCTGCCCCACTCTGCTGTGGAGAGGAAACATCCCCCATTAAAAATCTACTGAGTAATTTAAAATAATAGGAAATATTTTTAAATCGATGTCAGTGGAACTTTAAAATCTATTCAATATTAGCTTTTTGCTTTGCTGATCTCCTAGTTGTGAGATTAAGAGTCTCATCTCCAGTGGAGCTAAGTGTTGTGTGACTACAGTTCCGGTGTACAGAATTCCTCATTTCCCTGCCTCTTAATTGTTCTGAGAAATTCCCAAACAGAGAAAATCAGAAAACTTCAACCATCCAGCAATACCACAGCAGGAAGCACTTCCTGAATAACCATCTTGGACAAAGAGGGAACTGGGAATCAGAATCAGACCTCAAAGAAAGCAGGTAAAAAAAATCTCTTTTTTTGTTTAAATTAAAGCTTACCCTAGTCCAATGGCCAGCAGGTGAGAGAGCAGCAGGGATGGGAGGAAAACCTTCAGGAATTCTGCAGAGAATATCCCCCCTTTCTTCATGACACTGGTGTTCCTCATGCTGAGCGTGGCTGTGCGCCGGGGGTGCTTGAAGAGGAACTCCCTGCATGTGGGGAAGGAAGGTGAGCCGTGTGCTGGGGCAGGAGGAGGAGCTGCAGGAGCTCCCCCAGCACCTGTGGCAGCACTCACGGGCAGGGCAGGAGGAGCTGCAGGAGCTCCCCCAGCAGCTGTGGCAGCACTCACTTGGGCGGGATGTTCTCGGGCCGGCTGGACCAGTCCCAGATCCAATCCGCGTTCTTCCTCAGCAGCCGCTCCACCTCCCTCCGCCTCTCCAGGAAATCCTCCTCGGACTGCAACCCAGAGCCCTGACACTGAGCAGGGAGCTGGGAGCTGTGCCTGTGCCCAGCACCACTGCCAGGCCAGCCCTGACACTGAGCAGGGAGCTGGGAGCTGTGCCTGTGCCCAGCACCACTGCCAGGCCAGCCCTGAGCACTGAGCAGGGAGCTGGGAGCTGCCAGAGCTGTGCCAGCACCCAGCTCCACTGCCAGGCCAGCCCTGACACTGAGCAGGGAGCTGGGAGCTGCCAGAGCTGTGCTGGCACCCAGCTCCACTGCCAGGCCAGCACCGACACCGAGCAGGGAGCTGGGAGCTGCCAGAGCTGTGCCAGCACCCAGCTCCACTGCCAGGCCAGCCCTGACACCGAGCAGGGAGCTGGGAGCTGCCAGAGCTCTGCTGGCACCCAGCACCACTGCCAGGCCAGCACCGACACCCACCATCCAGCCCTTCCCACCCCCCTTCCAGGGGGTGTTCACATCCCAGATCAACAGCAGGAGCAGGGACATCCATCCTCACTCAGAGTGGGGTCACAATGGCAAAGACCATATCCCATACCCAATATCCCATATCCAATATCCCAATATCCCATACCCAGTATCCCATATCCCATACCTAATATCCCATATCCTATATCCAATATCCCATATCCAATATCCCATATCCCATATGTGCCCGAGGCAAGACTTCCCTGGCAGTGAAATCCCAGAGCCAAACATTTCATCCTTATGCACAGCCCCAAAATATCCCCAGCTCCCAGCCCTGATGGACACTGGCACAGGGATTGCTGCCCCATCCCAGTTCTGATGGACACTGGCACAGGGATTGCTGCCCCATCCCAGTTCTGATGGACACTGGCACAGGGATTGCTGCCCTATCCAGCTCTGATGGACACTGGCACAGGGATTGCTGCCCCATCCCAGCCCTGATGGACACTGGCACAGGGATTGCTGTCCCATCCCAGCCCTGATGGACACTGGCACAGGGATTGCTGCCCCCTCCCAGCCCTGATGGACACTGGCACAGGGATTGCTGCCCCATCCCAGCCCTGATGGACACTGGCACAGGGATTGCTGCCCTATCCCAGCTCCCAGCCCTGATGGACACTGGCACAGGGATTGCTGCCCTATCCAGCCCTGATGGACACTGGCACAGGGATTGCTGCCCCATCCCAGTTCTGATGGACACTGGCACAGGGATTGCTGCCCTATCCCAGCCCTGATGGACACTGGCACAGGGATTGGTGCCAGGCTCAGAGCTGGCAGATGTCCCTGGCACAGGGATTGCTGCCAGGCTCAGAGCTGGCAGATGTCCCTGGCAGCCCTTGCCCAGCTCCAGCCCCCAGCCATGGTGGCAGGCAGGTGAGCCTGGCCAGGTGTGTGCCCACAGAAGAACCCCCAGCCCCAGCTCTGGTGCAGCTGCAGCACAAACGCTGAGTCAGGGCAGAGCTCCTGGCCCAGCTCAGCTCACACAGCCAGGCCCTGGGATAAAAATAGATCCTGCTCCCACAATTCCAGCAGCTCTGCATGCACACACACACACAGGATGGAAATAAAACTGTCCGGGCAGCTGCAATTCTGATGGCTTTCTAACTTGGGGTTATTTCTTCTCAAAGTCTAAATAATGATCTTTAAACAGCTGAAGGCTGTTTCTGACAATATAAAATAATAATTTCCAGCAATAATTAACTTGCAGTACCACATTTAGCTAACCTAAAGCTGAGTCCTTGGAGTCTGGCAGGAGTTGTAGAAATGATGCAGAAAAATTCACTTCCCTGAAATACTTCCTTCCTCGAAATGCTTTGTGAGTCATTTTTTTAATATTAAAAGCTAATTTATTACACTGGAGACTTCAGATTTCAGCCTGTCATGCTGCAATAAGCCCTGTATTGATTAAATATGGTCAATGTACAGCATTTCCCCCACTCTTGTTGCTAATGTGTTTATTCATTTTCCTTGCAAGGTAAACAAACCTCCAAAGTGAAATCAGAAAGAACCGGGAGTTTTCCAAAGCAGCACATACTCAGGTTTGGTATTAATGGTTAAAATACCTGGAATCAAAGCTATGGCAGGGCTTGGAAATTGTGTCTTTTTGGCTGCCATATTTAAGTGACTCTAGAAATTCTCGTTGCTGTCAAAACATCTTTTAAAATCCCTACTGAACTGGTGGAGGTGCATTTCAACACTGGTGGGGATGCAGGAAATGCACCCCATCAGCAGCCAAAGGGAGAGGGCAAATCCTTCTGAAAAACCTCAGTCAGATTGGAAAGGCCAAACCAAAACATCCCCACGTGTCAGGAACAAACACAGCAGGCTGGAGCTGCCAGAGCTGTGCAAGCCTCTGCTTCAGCAGCTTCTGCTGTTCCTGCCCAAAGCTCAGGGCACTGAGCAGTGCCCCCAGAGCCCCCTGTCCCCAGCACGGTGAGGACCTTACCTGGAAGCTGTTCTTCTCCCCACTGCTGTGGCTCTCCACCTCCAGAGCTCTGTGGCTGTCCTGGGGGGTCTGCGAGCGAGGGGGGCTGCAGCAGGACAGAAGCACCAGGCAGGAGGAGGTGAGGTGGGCTGTGACCCTGGGAGCTGGGCACGCTGCCCAGGAGTGCCCAACCATGCCCAGGGCTGGCATGGGGCAGTGCTGCCACCACAGCCACCACAGCCACCCCAGTCACTGCCTGACCCCAGCCCTCTGCCCACGCTGCTGGGGGGCCCTGGCACTGGCACTGGCACAGAACAACGGGCAGCAAAGCAGGAGTGGAGCAGGGTTGGTTTGAATCCCCACCAGCCAGGCCAGGCCTGTCCTGCTGTGCAGTTTGAGTCCTGGACTCAGTTTGGGCCTTTCCAAACTCAATTTGGGCTGGAGAGCTCACAGCCCATCAAAATGCAGCAGATGCACTGATGGCAGTGCCTGAGCACCTGGCCCAGGGCTGGGCTCTCGTGTGACCCCCTGGCATCTGCTCTGCTTTCCAGGCACACACGTGTTCATATGAACACTCAGCAAACACACAGCCCTGTGCACACGTGTGTTCACACAAACAGGCACACGCATGTGACACAGCCATGCAGCACTCCTGCCTCTGGGACATCCTTGGCAGCCCGTGGTGGCCCTGGCACAGCCCCTGCTCACCTGTCACAGTGGGAGCTCTCCCTGGAGCTGCTCCTGCCCGACTCGTGCTGGGCGTCCAGCAGGATCTTCTCCATGTCCCCGTTGTGGATGGACAGCGAGGCTGGCACCTGCTCCTGGCTGCCCGTGGACACCGAGCTGCCACTGCCACTGCCACTGCCATTGCTGAAGTGCAGCTCCACCCAGGACCCTGGCGGCACAAAGCAGAGCTGAGCACACGCCCGAGGCTGCAGGGACACTGCAGGGACACAGCCAGCCCTGCCCCCGGCTCCAACGCACGGAATGCAAAGGGCAGCTGGGCTGGGAGGGCTCGCAGGGCTGGCAGCAGCTCTCAGCAGTACATTGTGTTTGTTTGTCTCTGCACATACAGATCTCGTAGGGCACGTTCCATTTTTATTGTTCAACATAGGTGGCAGTCAAAATAACCTCAAGGACTCTTGGTGCCCAAGTTCAGTTGTTTGTTTGTTGAAATTACTTCGGCTCCAGAGCCCAGGGGCTGTTCAGTGCAGCCTTTTCCCAGTGCCATTTGTAGGTGCTGCTGTTAAGCAACTGCGGGTGTGTGGCAAGGCTGTCATGGGGCTGCTGCCGGCAGTATATTTAACACGGTCACATGGCCTTTGTTTTCCTAAGGGAGGGAACAACAACTCCCTCCTGGGCAGGGACAGCTCACCGCAGGGCCCGGAGCTCTTCCCTCCCCTCCCCATGGAATCCTGGAATGCTTCGGGTGGGAGGGACCCCAAATCCCCCCAGTGCCACCCCTGCCATGGCAGGGACACCTCCCACTGTCCCAGGTGCTCCCAGCCCCAATGTCCAGCCTGGCCTTGGGCACTGCCAGGGATCCAGGGGCAGCCACAGCTGTGCCAGGGCTGCCCACCCTGCCAGAGAACAATTCCCAATTCCCAATCTCCCATACAGCTTTGCCAGGGAACAATTCCCAATTCCCAATCTCCCATACAGCTTTGCCAGGGAACAATTCCCAATTCCCAATCTCCCATCCAGCCCTGCCAGGGAACAATTCCCAATTCCCAATCTCCCATCCATCCCTGCCCTCTGGCACTGGGGTGTCCTGTCCCTCCAGCCCCCCAGGAGTGAGCTCAGGGAACAGAAAATACCCGAGTGACAGCAATGCCAGACAAACCCCACTGAGGAGCAGATGTGGCCCAGCCCCAGCAGTGCCCAGGGAGCAGAGCAGCACAGGAGCAGGAGGGCAGCAGGAATTCCCTGGATTCTGGGCAAGGATGTCGAGGGAATCAGCAGGGAAAGGACAGACAGGGCCAGCGGTGCTCGGGCTGCTCAGGGAACAAAGGCACAGCAGGAGCAGCTGGGGCTGCAGGTCCCTTCCCAGCAGCACAGGAACCGAGGGGGAGAAGCCAGAGCAGGGCTTGAGTGTGAAGCACGAGTGTCAGACCAGCAAAGATATCCCAAATATCCTGGCTGGGAGCCTGAGGGCTCCAAAACCAAATGGAACAGCCCAAAGCCAAACTGCCCTCACGTGCAATAACAACAACACGAGTATCTCCATCCCAAATACGGACCTCCATCTGGACAGCCAAAGAACCACAAAACCTGCTGGATACAAACATTCCCGGCCACCGAGTTTGGAAGAGACGCTTTTCATCCAAACCCCTTTTCCTTACAGCTGGTTTGTTGTTGTTTGGGTTTGTTTGGGAATTTTCCCCTCCACGTGACAGTGCCTGGCATGTGGCAGGAGCGTGTTCAGAGCCAGACAAACCCTGCCCGACCCTTTCCCCGAAATCCAGGGAAGCCCAAGCTGTTACCAAAGAACGATCACTAGAGCTTAAATTAAGACTTTATCTGCTGAACTCTGACTGGGTACAGCGCTGGGAATACGGGATAAAGCAGGGACAGGATGGGGATTGCAGCAGCAAGGGGACAGAAGATGTGGTTTTCAATTTTCCCTTTCTTTCCTTCTGCTTTTGGCCGCCGCTCAAAGGGCTGTGCTGGAGCACACCAACGGGCTGCGGTATCACCATTTACAGATCAAAGCAGCTGTGTTTTTATGAGGCTGGAAACACAAACACACCGAAGCCCAGGAGAGGCGATGCAGCCCGGCCAGACGAGTCCCGGGGATGGCCTCGGGACAGAGGGGTCTGTCACGATATCCCAGCCCGGGACCCACGTGCGAGCACAGACCAGCACCGCAAGGCACGGGACCAGCGCTGGGAAGCGTGATTTTGTTAAGATACAGCTTTCAACACCGGGAATTTAGAAGCAGGATTCCACAGAGCGATAGGATGGCCCCATATCGCTACAGCCCCCGCGCCCGCCGCACCGTGTGCGGGATTTCCCCTTCCCCGGCCAGCCCAGCGCTATCCAGCACCCGAACCCGCGACTGACCCAGCCCTGCTCACAGGCACACCCACGGGCCTGCTCCCGGGACACGGAGCGATGGACACGCACTGCGGCGCGCACATCACCCAATATCGCGACACACAAGGGCCCCGCGCGGGTCCGCCCCCAGCCCGCAGCGCCCTGGCAGTGCCGCCCCAGCCGCAGTGCCCGGGCAGCGCGGTGCCAGCCCTGCGCGGCGCTGCCCGCGGCCTTACCCTGCAGGTTCTCCTCCTGAGGGCTCTGTCGCGACATGGCTGGCGGGCGGCCGGGCACGCACTGACCGCGCGCCGCCCGCCCCAGCGCACGGTGAGCGCCCCGCTGACGTCAGCGCCGCGCCGCCCGCCCATTGGCCAGCGCGGCGGGGCGGGACGGGGCGGGGCAGGGGGGGGCGCGCGCTCCCTCAGCGCCCCCGGGGCCGCCATGATGGCGGGGGGGGAGCGGGGCCGGGCGGGGAAACGGGAGAGCGGGGACGGTTCCTGTGGGACATCATCATCCTCAGAACATCATCCCGCAGGACATCATCCCTCATGACTCCCGCTCTCTGCCGCTGAGCGCTCCGCACGGCCCGCGGGCCTCCCGCACGGCGCTTCGGAGTCACACGGGAACGCGGACACGGGGGGATTTCAAAAGATACACGGTGGGGATTTCAAAGGATTCACGGATGGGGTTTCAAAGGATTCACGGATGGGGTTTCAAAGGATTCACGGATGGGGTTTCAAAGGATTCACGGATGTAGTTTCAAAGGATACGCGGAGGGGTTTTCAAAGCAGACACGTCCGCTTGCAAAGTCACAGCTTGCGGCCGCTAAGCCAGCCCCGACAGCGAATGATACATGGCCCTAAAATAGATAATAATCACAGAATGGCTGGAAGGGACCCACAAGCCTCATCCAGTCCGACTCAGCCCTGCACAAAACAGCCCCAAGAAAATTTATACATAATAAATAAATAATAGTAAATAAATCTCCTTTTGGTCTTTAATTGACACGATGCCATCAGGGCTCTCGACAGCGGGAACCACTTAACTCGTGTTGTTGTTTGAAAGCAGACACTGATTTACTGCTGGGACTTTGTAAAGACAGACGCATAAAAACAGATTTTATTTAGCCAAAGTATTTACTCAATTAAAGCATGCAGGGTTTTTTGCCTTGTCTGGAATTGTTTTCACCTGTGCCTTTCTGCAGACGAGTCACGAAGTGAAATACATCAGTAAATTATCTGTGAGTTATTGCAGAGTGAGGAATGTTGCCCTATAACCCCAGAAGGACAAGGCCGGCTGTTAGGGTGTGGGCATGGCGCTCTGTGTAACCCATGGATAAAGAGGGGCAATGGAGCCGGTTCTGTTGTAGCAGGGATGATTCGTTCGTGACAGGAGCAAAGGCCGCGCTTAACCGGGTAACGAGGGGTGGGTGCCCGGTGCCTGCGCTCGGGGCCGCTCCCGCTCCTCCCGCAGAGCTCTGCTGCTCCCTGCTGCCGGCAGCCTCGGGCACCGGCCACGGGGTACCAGGCACGGGGCACGGCAGCCGCTCCCTGCTGCCGGCAGCCTCGGGCACCGGCCACGGGGTACCAGGCACGGGGCACGGCAGCCGCTCCCTGCTGCCGGCAGCCTCCGGCACCGGGCACGGGGTACCGGGTACAGCAGCCTCCCTCCCTCCCCGGCCACGGGGCACCGGGCACGGCAGCCGCTCCTCGGGGAGGAGTTCTGCAGGTTCTGCCTCTGGTACCGGCTCCTCTCCTGCAGCCAGCCCTGCCTGGAACAGGGGCTCAGCAAGTTCTGCCTCTGGGATCTGCTCCTCTCCGGCAGGCAGCCCTGCCTCGGCTGTGAGGAACGGGGCACCCAGCACTGCGGGCATACAGCACTGCGGGCACACAGCACTGCGGGCACACAGCAGGGGCTGCCGCCTCAGGAGGGATGTGGGGATTGTGGAATCACAGAACCCCAGAAGGGTTTGGGTTGGAGGGGCCTTAACTCCCCCCCAGTGCCACCCCTGCCATGGCAGGGACACCTCCCACTGTCTCAGGTTCTCCCAGCCCCAATGTCCAGCCTGGCCTTGGGCACTGCCAGGGATCCAGGGGCAGCCACAGCTGCTCTTTCATCAGTCACTGGGTGAATGCTTTTATTTTCATGTATAATTTGAAGGCAGAAACTTTTGAGTTATTGGCGGAAACACACTGTGCTGGCATCAGGAAAATTTGTGAATTTTTCAGTGTTGGGTGAAAATTCATCAGTGAATTTTCCTGCTGTTAGATGGAGTCTTTGAAAGGTTATTGATTTGTTGCACTGCGATCCTCTGCACAGCTGGAACTCACTCTATTTTATTTACTTGCATGTCACAGACCAATCATGTATTGATTAATTCCCTTTAAGCCACAAACAGTGACCGTCTCCTCCACAGAATAACAGAGGCGATGATTTGGATACAGAGTCACGCTTGCTGCTCGGCCAGCTTCAACTTTGTGTTTGGTTTTCAGCCTCTGGGCAGGGTCTGACACGAGGGCTCAGCCCAGCTGTGAGGGACAGGTATTTCAGGCATTGCACAGAAGTTGTTTGTAATCCCAAACCCGTGATGAACTTGCATTAGTTTAGAAATGGATAATGTTTGCTGACATTTCTTTGTTTCTTACTAATAAAAATCAAAGTAATCCACCCACTTCCTAGCAGTACAATGTGAGACAATGGAAATTTCAGGACTGATTTGGGAAAATGTGCCCACAAGTCCCTGCCAGGAGGGCACAGCCGGGGGAACAGGGACAGGAGCAGAGGGAACGGCCCCAGGCTGGGCCAGGGCAGCTCAGGGTGGGCACAGCAGGAATTTCCCCATGGAAAGGGGGCTCAGGCACTGCCCAGGGAGGGTTCAGTGCCCATCCCTGCAGGTGGCACCTGGAGGTGGCACTCAGGGCTGGGGACAGGGTGGGCATGGGCACAGCTTGGGCTGGGAGGGATTTTCCAGCCCAAACGATTCAGTGATTCTGTGACTGTTGCTGTCCTGGGCAGACAGAGGCTCAAACCCCGCTGAAATCTGAGCATTCCCTGTCTGCATCCCACCGAGGGTTGGTCATTAACCTCCCTGGCTGCCTCTGGAAATCCAGCCACGTGTGTTTCATGCTGAGCATTTCTGGGAAGCAGGTTCATCATTAACCACCCAGCTGCTCTCGTGTCCTCTGTGCGCTGCTGCTGCTCACCCAGGCTGTGATGGGGCACAGTGCAAGGTGTCCCTGCCCACCACGAGGGAGCACGATGAGCCTTAAGGACCCTGCAGCCCAGACCCTGTCAGATTTGCTGATTTTATTCCATTTGGAGAGTTAATAAAAGCCTGTGTGTGGTGTGGCTGCTGCCGTGGCAGGGCTGTGCCATCGTGGGCCATTGTCACACTCCTGAACATTCCCCACACGCTCTGTGCCATGTCCAGGGCCATTGTCACACTCCTGAGCAATGCCCACACTCTGTGCCATGTCCTGGGCCATGTCTGTCACACTCCTCAGCAATGCCCACCCCCTCTGTGCCATCCTGGGCCATTGTCACACTCCTCAGCAATGCCCACACACTCTGTGCCATGTCCAGGGCCATTGTCACACTCCTCAGCAATGCCCACACACTCTGTGCCATGTCCAGGGCCATTGTCACACTCCTCAGCAATGCCCACACACTCTGTGCCATGTCCTGGGCCATTGTCACACTGCTCAGCAATGCCCACACTCTGTGCCATTCTGTGGTGGCTGCACAGGGGCATTGATCCCACCTGACCTGAGCTCGGTGTCACAGGGGGCTCAGACCCTGCACTGGCACATCTGGACAGGGCACAGACCAGAGCTAAAACCAAACCCAGAGTGCTGCTGGTTTGCTTCTCAGTCTCACAATGGAACAAATTCTGACCACTTCTAGTGTGAATCAGAAAAGCAGCGCATGAAAATGCCTTCAGCTCTTCTTTACTTACTCACTTCAGGTTTTCAAAGCCCATTCCCATCTGTGTGCAGCTCAGCCCATGGAAGCTGCCCGAGGAATGCTCCTCCTGAGCTTGCCAGCTGAAAAACAAACCCCCATTCTCTGAGTGATGCCAGCCACGGCTGGGCTCTTGTGCAGGTCACTGACAGCACTGCCTGGACGTGACTCGTTTTGCTTACAAACTCCCACAAAGTGTTGCAATTCAGCTCTAAAAATAGGAACCAGTTTCATTTGTCCCGGAGCCGTTGTTGTCACAGCTCCCAGAGCCACAGCCAGGCCTGCTGTCTCCAAGTGCCACTACATGTCCCTTTGGCAAAGGATCATTGAACCACTGAGCAGGGAACAGGCAGGGGGAACACAGCGCTGGGATCCACAAAAATGGGAACAAACTTGAGCAATCTGGTTAGCAGTCATGTGTTTGTTGTCCTGTACAGTTGTGAGCTTTGGATGGAAGGAAAATGAAGATTTTCTATGCAAAGTTCCAGCTACACAGCTGTTTTTTAAGGGGAAAAAAACCCAAAACCCCAGACCCTCTATTCTAAAACTAAAATTTTTCTGTTCCAGGGTAGTTTTCTGCTTCCCAGCCCTGCACTCAGGTCACTCTGTCATTCCTGCCAGCAGTTCATGGACATACACTGGGAACAGTTCCCAGTCTCCTTCCCAGTCTTCACTATTTCTCATGTCAGGAAAACACAAAACCAAACAAATATGCCCTATATCCTATTTGCTTGTAGTGAACTTTGTGGTGTGGGGCTGTTAGAAGTATCTTGTACCCCAGTGCATTTCCTTTATGCATACTTGTGATCAGTTTGTGCTGGAAAGGGGAATTTTCAGTGAGTGACTATTGACAATGGAAGTTCCCTCAGGTGTGAGGAGCAGTGGGATACAGCACACTGGGGGTTACAGACCTGCTTTATATCCGTGTGTTTTAGTCTCCAAATGAAACCTTGCAGCAACGCCTGCCTTTTCCACCCTCCAGCACTGCCAGGGCACTGCAGAGCACGCTGGCACCCAGGAATGCCATTCCTGTAAGGGACACTGCCCAGTGCCTGCCCTGCACTCCCACAGGGTGGGCTTCCATGGGACATGGAGTGAGTCCAGAGTCCTCTGCTCTGGAGCCAGGCTGGGACACCTGGGGGTGCTCACCTGGACAGGAGCAGCTCCAGGCAGAGCTCAGAGCCCCTGGCAGGGCCTGAAGGGGCTCCAGGAGAGCTGGAGAGGGACTGGGGACAAGGGATGGAGGGACAGGACACAGGGAATGGCTGCCAGTGCCAGAGGGCAGGGATGGATGGGAGATTGGGAATTGGGAATTGTTCCCTGGCAGGGTGGGCAGCCCTGGCACAGCTGTGGCTGCCCCTGGATCCCTGGCAGTGCCCAAGGCCAGGCTGGACATTGGAGCTGGCAGCACCTGGGACAGTGGGAGGTGTCCCTGCCATGGCAGGGGTGGCACTGGGGGGATTTGGGGTCCCTTCCAACCCAGAGGAGCCAGTGATTCCATGATCCTACAGCTTGACCCCATCTCTATGTTAGGAGCAAGTACAAAGCCTGGCAGCTGTTTTTAAATCCAAGTATCCTTCGGTCCTCCCTGCCCTTTTCAGCAAGGCAGGAGGAGCAGCTCCGTGCTGGATGCAGAGCCTTGGCTTCCTCCTGGAGCTGGGAATGCCAGCCCTGGCTGGAGAGAGGCACCTGAGCATGTTTGGGACAGCAGCCTCGGCTGGCTGGGATGGGACAGGCACGGAACGGGGGAACTGGGCAAAACGGAGAGCTCTGGAGCAGGGGCTGAGCTGATGGAGGGATGGGATGGATGAGAGGGCTCTGGAGCTGATCCCGGCAGGCAGGGATGGATGGGAGGGCTCTGGAGCTGATCTCGGGATGGGAGGGCTCTGGAGCTGATCCCGGCAGGGATGGGAGGGCTCTGGAGCTGATCCGGCAGGCAGGGATGGATGGGAGGGCTCTGGAGCTGATCCCGGCAGGGATGGGAGGGCTCTGGAGCTGATCCGGCAGGGATGGGAGGGCCCTGGGGCTGATCTCGGGATGGGAGGGCTCTGGAGCTGATCTCGGGATGGGAGGGCTCTGGAGCTGATCCCGGCAGGGATGGGAGGGCTCTGGAGCTGATCCGGCAGGGATGGGAGGGCTCTGGAGCTGATCCCGGCAGGGATGGGAGGGCTCTGGAGCTGATCTCGGGATGGGAGGGCTCTGGAGCTGATCCCGGCAGGGATGGGAGGGCTCTGGAGCTGATCTCGGGATGGGAGGGCTCTGGAGCTGATCCGGCAGGGATGGGAGGGCTCTGGAGCAGCAGCGCTGCTGACGTGCTGCCGGAGCTGCAGTGACTCCGCAATGGCTGAGCCTGCCGGCGCTGAGCGCATCCCGCAGCCTGCCGGGGAAACCCGTCCTTAGCTCCTCCGACCGCTCGCATCCGCGCTCGGGCTACCCGGTGAGCACATTTTACTCTACGCTTGGGGGATTTTTAGCATTTTTTGGTTTATTTTCCTTCTCTGTCCTCCCGGTGCTTCCCTGGACCAATCGATGCATCACTCCTCATCTGATCCCACGGTTTAGAGGACAGAGAGGGAAAACAGAAGCATCTGCAGCAGGGATGGATTTTTATTTTTTTTTTAGCCTTTTGCAGTGTGAATCGTAAAAATCTCTTTAAATGTGTCTGCTCGAGCAGCCTACAGGTTTTATCTGGAGTGCACTGCAGGCAGGGACTCCCTCGGTGAGCAGCTGCTGAGGTTTCTGCCTACCTGTGCTCCTCAATTAGCATCTACCTGTGCTCGCTAATGAGTGCTGAACTATTCTCCTTAATTAGTGCCTGCCTGTGCTTATTAATCAGTGCTTACCTGTGTAACGTATCTATAAATACAGACATAAAGTGTGACAGACAGATAAATAGACAGACAGACTTGCTGCACATGACCCATCTGCTGCCTGAAGGCTTTGCAGGCTCCATTTTCAGGTGTGCTGTTGGCATTGTGTCTGAGGCTATTTCCTGTTCTCCCTCCCTCCGGGGTGGTGATACAGGGCTGTGATGTGCCAGGCTGTGCTAACCATGGACCTGATGTGCCAGGCTGTGCTAGCCATGGCCCTGATGTGCAGAGCTGTGCTAACCATGGCCCTGATGTGCCAGGCTGTGCTAACCATGGCCCTGATGTGCACAGCTGTGCTAGCCATGGCCCTGATGTGCCAGGCTGTGCTAGCCATGGCCCTGATGTGCCAAGCTGTGCTAGCCATGGCCCTGATGTGCCAGGCTGTGCTAACCATGGCCCTGATGTGCCAGGCTGTGCTAACCATGGCCCTGATGTGCAGAGCTGTGCTAGCCATGGCCCTGATGTGCAGAGCTGTGCTAACCATGGCCCTGATGTGCCAGGCTGTGCTAACCATGGCCCTGATGTGCACAGCTGTGCTAACCATGGCCCTGATGTGCCAGGCTGTGCTAACCATGAACCCTGATGTGCACAGCTGTGCTAATCATGGCCCTGATGTGCACAGCTGTGCTAACCATGGCCCTGATGTGCCAGGCTGTGCTAACCATGGCCCTGATGTGCCAGGCTGTGCTCTCGGGTGCCAGGAGGGGATGGCTCTGCCTGGCACTGGGGCCCAGCTGCACCTTCCTGCTCCGTCTGCTCCTCAGCATCTTATGGAGCCTCTGTCCGTGTGATGCAGTTGAAATTCCAGGCTCAGAGATTGCTGCTGAGGCTCCTCTGCAGCTGTAGTGTTGGTGTTTGGGGTGATACACGCCCTGGTGAATGGCTGTGACAAATAATCTGTGTCTGTGCTCACCCAGGAGCTGATTCGGGCATTTCCTGTTCGCTGAACTCTGTGCACGGCGTGTGTCACAACTGCTTCCATGGCAGCCCTGTGCCCAGAGAGAGCAGGATCCCCATCCCTCCTTCCATGGCAGCCCTGTGCTCAGAGAGAGCAGGATCCCCATCCCTGCTTCCATGGCAGCCCTGTGCCCAGAGAGAGCAGGATCCCCATCCCTGCTTCCATGGCAGCCCTGTGCTCAGAGAGAGCAGGATCCCCATCCCTGCTTCCATGGCAGCCCTGTGCTCAGAGAGAGCAGGATCCCCATCCCTGCTTCCATGGCAATCCTGTCCATTGGAGAGCAGGATCCCCATCCCTGCTTCCATGGCAGCCTTGTGCTCAGAGAGAGCAGGATCCCCATCCCTGGCAGTGCCCAAACTGCTTCCATGGCAGCCCTGTGCTCAGAGGAGAGCAGGCTTTCCATCCCTGCTTCCATGGCAGTCCTGTCCATAGCAGAGCAGGCTCCCCAGCCCTGGCAGTGCCCAAATCCTTCCCATGGCACTCCTGTCCATAGCAGAGCAGGCTCCCCAGCCCTGGCAGTGCCCGAGGCCAGGCTGGCTGGCCCTGGAGCACCTGACACAGTGTGACATTGGTGTCCCTGTCCATGGTAGGGGTGCAATGGGATGAGCTTTAAGGTCCCTCACAACCCAAAGCAGTCTGGGCTTTTGGTTCTATTCTGTGCTATTTAACCTAAAAAAGAAAGGTCTTTTCTTTTTCTTCCCAGCTGCTTGCTCTCTCAGTCATTTTAAATGAGATTTCTCTCATCCAGATTCCCTTTCAGTTCATGGGATGCCCCTACTGACACTGCTAAAAATGGAGACAGAGATTAGAAAACACATTGGAGTCCCGTTGACTTTAGCCTGTTATTTCACACATTGTGATACAGCCAGAGAAATGTGTGTAGTACAAAATAATAATTTCCTGGCAAGAAAGACTCACAGCTGCCAGCCTGGGCTCTCTCTCTGGACATGCAGCATCCTTAACCTGCCACCCCTCTGCACCTGGGCTCCCCTCTCTGTGTAAGGGCTCTCTGGGTGCTGAATGTGTGCTCAAAGCTGAAAGTTTCTCAGGCCAGATTACTTTACTTTGCAGTGGAATTTCTGCCTGGTTTGTGTTGGCTCTTGGCAGCTTCCTGAGCCACAGCCCCTTGTTCTCCACCTGCAAATGCCAGACTGGTGGGAATTTTGGTGTTTGCAGTGGTGATTAAGAGGACAGTGGGACCAGTGCAAGGCTCAGGAAAGTGCATTTGTCACCAGGGTCCTGATGGAGAAAATAACACCCCCCTTGAATAAGGCTTTAAAGAATGTGCTGAAGGCTCATGGGCTGTCTTGACAAATACCAGTCTGGGATGTATTTGTGGAGCTGTGTGCCTGTAACTCCCTCCCTGGGTATATGCTCAGTTGTCAACACCTCCCACGTGGTGAAGTTTCACCAAGTTTCCCAGTGCACTGTCAGTTTACATGAAGAGTAAAACTTTGCTTTTTTTTTCCTTAAAATGCATCTCTAAAATATTACTTCTTATTGCAGATGGCTTGAATTCAAAGTAGCATCAGCAAATGCATGTTAACAAGTGAAGGCCTCTAAATAATGACCTTTAACACTTTCCCCTAAAACATGTGTTCTCAGCTTGTCACCTTCTGTGCTGCAGCTCTTCATGTATGATTAGGAACAGAGGCTTGGCTTAAATGCAAAAATAATTTCAAAAGCAAGTCCTAAAAATTTTACACGTCCTGCTTGACTGGGATGTAGGATCTGAACCCATCGAACCGCTCTGGGAGCGAGACTGTAACAGCACTGAGCAATTTTAAGAGACATAACCACATTTATGAGTATATTTTATGGTAAAAGCAGACAAATTCTAGCCAATATTTCAGCAATCCAAACGAAATCCCCCATGGGATCCTGTCTTTATTTGGCCACAGTGGGCCAGGAGCAGGTCCCTGCACGCAGAGGAGAGAAGAGCTTCCTTCTCCCAGAGCACTGAGTGCTGGCTGCTGTAGTGCCACAATGCTGATCCACTTCTAGCAGTCACTGCACCTGGAAAGCAAATTCCTGATTTTCCTTTGCACCCACAGCCAAACGTGCCGTGCCCACACAAACCCCCAGGGGTCTCAGAGCTGAACAGAGTCCTGTGGGAGTGACTGTGATGGGGAATGACACGGTGGCAGGTTTTTGAGGATCCCCTCACTCCGTGCAGACCACAGCTCCCTCCAGGCACAGCTGATCGGGATTTGTTATTCCCTGCTGCTGTGGAATCCAGAGGAGGGTTCAGGGGATTTCATCTGCAGAGCAGGGGCACGGCCTGAGGACAGGCAGCTGGAAAGGCTGGGGATGGATGGGGATGGATGGGTGTCTGGGGATGATGGGTGTCTGTCTGGGGATGATGGGTGTCTGGGGATGATGGGTGTCTGTCTGGGGATGATGGGTGTCTGGGGATGGATGGGTGTCTGGGGATGATGGGTGTCTGGGGATGATGGGTGTCTGTCTGGGGATGATGGGTGTCTGTCTGGGGATGGTGGGTGTCTGTCTGGGGATGATGGGTGTCTGTCTGGGGATGATGGGTGTCCTCAAACACCCAGGCAGCAGCAGGGTGGAGCCCTGGCTGTCCCCAGTCCAGCAGGGATGGAGCTGTTGCACGGGGCTGTGCTCACTGACCTTGACAAGGTCAGGAGCCAGCAGGGGCTCTGCCAAAGGTCACTTCCAGCTGCAGCAGGTGCCTCTGCTGTGCCCTCAGCTCACACTCCTGGCTGTGCTGTCCCTGTTGGTGGTTCCAGCTCGGCTGGCCCAGCCTGAGCCCCTCCCTAGGCAGTGGAAGGTGATCCCACCAGGTTCTGTTCCCTTGGGACACGCTCAGGTGTGGCAGGAGTTACAGGAGCTGCTGCCTGCTGGGTGCCCCTTGTTACCTGTCAGTCACCCAGCAGGCCCAGCCTGACCTGCTTCCAGCCTGAGGGGCCCTGCCAGGCAGCACTGCCTAAACAAAGCCTATTTTTTCATTTTTTTGCTTTCTGTGATCAGGAATTATTTTAATTTAATTCCCCTCTTACTAAAATATCAGTGTGTGTCCTAGGACTGCCCTGGTTTTGGCCTGATAAGGTTTTACAACCATAAATCGAGTAACAAAACATAGTTTTGTTAGGAGAGGCAAGGGATGCAGCAAACAGGATCTATCAGGGATATGAAGAGGAATGCAAAGCCAGGAATGCTTAAAGCCTTCCTAGAGTTGTGCTGCAGGAAGAAATGGATGCTGAGACAGGAAAAGCAGGGCACAGGGATGGGGAGGGTCCCTAAGGCTGCTGTCAGAGTTAGCACCAAGAGCAGGAGCAGACACATACAGACATGGTCTTTCCCCTCAAAGCTGGTTTTGGTGTTTGGGAGTTTGGGGCAGTGGGATGGGTGGTTTGCTGCAGGAGCAGTAACAGTTCCACGAGGGGAACAAGTTGTTGGTAACTCAGTGTTCTGCATAAACATGTGAGACCAAAGAGAAATCAATGCTCTGCTGAAAACATCACTGCTGCTGGTTAAAAATAAGCCAGACAACAACTGAATTTGGGACTGAGGAGCATTTCCCAGGCAGGAATGTTTCCTTTCCTGCTGGTGCTCCCTGTCAGTCAGGGAGGGCAGGGAGCAGACGTAGCTGCAGGCAGGGATGTCTGCACAGGCTGGGATGTACTCACACACCCCTGGGGTTATTCATTGTTGTGGCGCTGGTCTGAGGGTCTCCAGGACAAAGGGAGAGATGACAATGGACTCCAAGTTCTCAGAAGGTTATATATATTATATTATATTATATTATATTATATTATTATATTATATTATATTATATTATATTATATTATATTATATTATATTATACTATATACTATATATTATATATTATATATTATATATTATATATTATATATTATATATATTATATTATATACTATATATTATATATTATATATTATATCTATTATATCTATTATATTATATTATATTATATTATATTATATTATATACTAAAACTATGCTAAAGGAATAGAAAGCAGACATCAGAAGGCTAGATAAGAATGATAACAAAAACTTGTGACAGACTTAGAGAACCCAACACAGCTGGCTGTGATTGGTCATTAATTAAAAACAATTCCCCTGCTGGGTAAACAGTTCTCCAAATCACATTCTAGAGGAGAAAAACATGGACAAGCTGAAGCTTCCCAGGAGAAGAAATCCTGGCAAAGGGAATTTTCAGAAAATATGACAGAGACACATCCCCAGACTGGGAGTGAAGGGGTTGTTAAAGCAGGAGCTGCAGCTTTGGGATGGAGTTTGGAGGTGCTGGGATGGAGTTTGGAGGTGCTGGGATGCAGTTTGGAGGTGCTGGGATGCAGTTTGGAGGTGCTGGGATGGAGTTTGGAGGTGCTGGGATGGAGTTTGGAGGTGCTGGGATGCAGTTTGGAGGTGCTGGGGTGGAGTTTGGAGGTGCTGGGGTGGAGTTTGGAGGTGCTGGGATGGAGGTTGGAGGTGCTGGGATGGAGTTTGGAGGTGCTGGGATGGAGTTTGGAGGTTCTGCTGTCCCCCAGCACTCAGAGGCTCAGGGTGGTTCAGTCCCTGCTGTGACCAGGTGCTGTTCCTGAGGTGAGCTGTGCTTGTGGCTTCAGTTTCGTTATTCCACAGCTGTTTATTTCACATTAATGACACTCATCTGTTTAAAGTAGCACGTGTGCCAACGCAGGGCTTCCACTTTCCCTGGAGTGCTGAACTCCAAGCTGGCTTGGCTCACAGAGAGGAGAATTTTCTGAGATGTTTTTTCATGTTCTTTATCACCAGATGAGTTTTGTTACATCTAACAGGGGCCATCAGCCGTGCAGCCTGCTGGGAGCCATTTGTCACAGCAGTTGTTGTTTCATTGCTGTTGTGCTCCCATGCCCGAGCCCAGTGCTGGGTCTGCCCTGTGTCCTGCCCAGAGCTGCCAGTAAAGTGCATAAATCAATAAACCTGGTGGGCCAAGCCTTCCCCTGGGGACCTGAGCCCTGTGGCATTTGCTCTGCAGCCCCCTGGGCCCCTGAGTGCCCCCCTGCCTCAGTGCAGTGAGCTCTGAGCCATCCTGCTCTCAGAAATGTGTCACTGGCTCAGTTGGTGTCTCCTCTGAGCAGAGGGCTGGGAGGGCGCTCAGAGAGGAAAGCTCTGTGTGAAATGTCACATTTGGCAGCCCTGCAGCCCCTCTTCAGAAAGTCTCGTTTGGATCCTGAAGCATTGGTAATATTCTCACTGGGATATAGGATTTGTTTTGGTTTTTATAAAAAAACTGCAACACATCGACTTTGAAGATGAAGCATAAAAATTATTTTTAGCATTTGATGCTAAGTCATCAGAGATGATAAAGGAGAAAGAACAACATTTATAGCTCCCTTCTCTTTGGCAACAGCAGAAAAACCCCATCCTTCTTCCTGGCTGAGTAAGGAGCTTTCCTCAAAGTTAACCTCAAACATCCCCAGTGCCACCCCTGCCATGGCAGGGACACCTCCCACTGTCCCAGGTGCTGCCAGCCCCAATGTCCAGCCTGGCCTTGGGCACTGCCAGGGATCCAGGGGCAGCCACAGCTGCTCTGGGCACCTGTGCCAGGGCTGCCCACCCTGCCAGGGAACAATTCCCAATTCCCAATCTCCCACACATCCCTGCCAGGGAACAATTCCCAATTCCCAATCTCCCACCCATCCCTGCCCTCTGGCACTGGGAGCCATTCCCTGTGTCCTGTCCCTCCATCCTTGTCCCCAGTCCCTCTCCAGCTCTCCTGGAGCCCCTTCAGGCCCTGCCAGGGGCTCTGAGCTCTCCCTGGAGCTGCTCCTGTCCAGGTGAGCCCCCCCAGGTGTCCCAGGCTGGCTCCAGAGGGGCTCCAGTTGCAAAACAGGGCTTTAAAATTCTTGATTTGAATTAAACATAAGTGCTTCTAAAAATTCAAATGCCATTCTGAAGCATTTCAGTTTCATTTTTGACAGCATCTCAACTTCTCATCTTCATGTTTTGACTAAAAGGATTGAGATATAAATCCATCACCAAAAAATGCTCCAGGCAGCAAAGTTCACCCCAGCAGCTCTGTGGGGTGGTGGGGTCCCCATCCCTGGAGGTGGCACTCAGAGCTCTGGGCTGGGGACAAGGTGGGCACAGCTGGGACTCCATGGGCTGGGAGGGCTTTTCCAGGTTAAACATCTCTGTGATGCTGTGTGTCACAGTGCCCTGGGATGCTGTGTGTCACAGTGCCCTGGGATGCTGTGTGTCACACAGTGCCCTGTGCTGCAGCCCGTGGGCTCACTGGGAGGCTCAGTCCCTGCTCTGCAGCAGTTTTTGCCCTTTTTCACTGGAAGGAAAAGGCAGAAGAGCAGAAGAGCAGCAGCTTTGGCCTCCATGGCAACGGCAGCAGCTCCAGCCGTGCCTGGGGAAGCTGCTCCTGAGCTTGGGTTTGTTTTCAAAATGTGCTTGGTACCAGCCCCTTTGGCAGCAAGGGAAGTGGTGTGTTCAGTAATGCAGGGAGAGAGGGATGTGTCACTGTGCAGGGCCAGGCAGGGCTCTGGGGTCCCACTGGGGACAGGCCTTGCCTGCTCTAAGGGGAGCAGGACAGGGAAACTGGGCACTGATAGCCCCTGTTCTGCCCCAAACTGGGCATTTCACCTCCATCCCCTCTGGTTTATATCCTGCACTAAAGGGAGCAGGGCAGGGAAACTGGGCACTGAAATCCTCTGTTCAGCCCCAAACTGGGCATTTCACCTCCATCCCCTCTGGTTTAAATCCTGCACTGAAGGGAGCAGGGCAGGGCAGACTCTGAGCACTGATAGTCCCTGTTCAGCTCCAAACTGGGCATTTCCCTTCCATTCCCTCTGGTTATATCCTGCTCTAAGGGGAGCAGGGCAGGGCAGACTCTGGGCACTGAAATCCTCTGTTCAGCTGCAAACTGGGCATTTCACCTCCATCCCCTCTGGTTTATATTCTGCACTAAAGGGAGCAGGGCAGGGCAGACTTTGAGCACTGAAATCCTTTTTTCAGCCCCAAACTGGGCATTTCCCTTCCATCCACTCCAGTTTGTTTCCTACTCTGCTGGAGGGTCCCCAGCCCATGGCATGGGTGGGAAGTGTCCAGGGCCAGGCTGGACATTCTGCCTGGGCTGGTGGAGGTGTCCCTGCCATGGTGGGGTGGAGTGAGAGCAGCTTTGAGCTCCTTTTCAACCCTACCCAACCTGGGATTTTAAGGATATAACAAACACAAGGGTCAGACTGCTGAAAGAAATGGCTGAGTTTGAGATGCAGAGGTTAGAGCCTTTCTGGGGTCTGCCTGCCCTGCAGAGGTGTTGCTGGTGGGTAGTTAGGGACAGCCTCCCCTCCCAGGTGTGCTGCTGGTCTGTAATTAGAGCAGCGTGCTGGATTCCAGCCTGGGGGGGTCGGGCTGTGCCCCCTTCCCTTTGAAGCCAGGCCAGGGCACGGAGCTGTGAGCAGCAGCTCTGGCAGCAGGAGCACAGCCAGCCCTGCTCTCCTGGGCCTTTGCAGGCTCTTTGAAATTGGGATTCTCTTGTGCTTCAGGCTAATATTGATTTTTTTCTTTCCTGGTTTTATTATTTTTTTATTGAAGTGTTCACCTCATGTCTCCCGCATGACATGAAAATTTCATTCTTCTGCTTTCTTACTCATTCACTTATTGAATCCATTCTAAAGCTATCAACTGCACATCATATTTCTCTTTTTAAAGATGCTGTTCATTGGTTCACACCTGAAAACTGTACCTGATGGTCACTAATATTTTAGTGGTTTGAGCAGATTTGTGTCTGCAGAGATGTCAGAATTCTCTCTGTATCTCTTCTATGTGTATGCCTTCTGTATCTCTTCTGCACCAGCCTTTGGCTGCTGCTGGAGCCCCTGTATCTCAAACCCTGGTGGTCAGAAGCTTTGTAACCTCGAGGACTTTGTTAAATCCATGGAAATTTGCAGGATGTGTTTGGGATTTGGTGGTGCCAGCACAGGAAGGAAAACGAGGCAGTCCTTTTGTGTGAATGGCATCTGCATTCCTGCTTCTAATTAAAAATCGAAGGGAAAAGCTTTCTGTAATTAAAGGATGTGTTTGCTAATTTGTCACAGGCTGGGCTCTGGAGCAGTTCTGGTTGGATCATTCTGGAAGTAACTTGCAGCTCTCCTCTCCACAGGAGCAGGCTGAGCGTTCCTCTGGTCACCAATGCCAGGGGCAGGGCAGGGCTGAGCAGGGACAGGACAGTGTGACCGTGTCCGTGTGTCCGTGTGTCCGTGTGTCTGACAGGGTGTGTCCTGCAGCTGGGGCCCTCCTGCAGGCACCTGCCCAGGTGTGGGGCTGTGCAGAGCTGGGATGCCCTGGCAGGGCTGGGGGTTTATGGGGTGGGCTGGCTGCTGCTGCTGGGGCTGTGCAGAGCTGGGATGCCCCGGCAGGGCTGGGGGTTTATGGGGTGGGCTGGCTGCTGCTGCTGCTGCTGCTGGGGCTGTGCAGAGCTGGGATGCCCCAGCAGGGGCTGGGGGTTTATGGGGTGGGCTGGCTGCTGCTGCTGCTGGGGCTGTGCAGAGCTGGGATGCCCCAGCAGGGGCTGGGGGTTTATGGGGTGGGCTGGATGCTGCTGCTGCTGCTGCTGCTGCTGGGGCTCGGGGCTGTGCCAGAGGCAGCTGCAGGTCACCCAGCTGGGTCATACCCAGCTCCTGCCCACCAGGCAGGCTCAGCCTAGGGCAGACAGGGATCCCAGCCCTTCCCAGCTCCCCTGAGACCCCGCTCAGGGACGCCCTGGGCTGTCCCTTCCTGCTGTGGGCAGTGCAGAGCCCGGGGATGTGCTGGGTCTGGCCCATGGCTCAGGGCTGTGCTTGGGGTGAGGAGCTCTTGCCCTGCCTGGTCCCATCCAGGGGGATCCTGCAGCCTGTGGAGGGGCCAGAGGGACCCTCCCAGAGCCAGCCTCACTCGTGGGACAATTGCCATCCCTGGCAGCCTCACTCGTGGGGCAATTGCCATCCCTGCCAGCCTGCCGAGGCTCCTCGGGCAGGGGCTCCTGGGGCAGGTGCTCCCCGGGCAGGGGCTCCCGTTCCCATTCCCGTCCCCGTTCCCGTCCCCATTCCCGCCCGGCACGGGCACCCTCAGCTCCGGGCTGTCTGTCTGTCCGGCTCGCAGCAGCCCCGCTCCCGGCTGGCAGTGACACAGGCGCCACCTTTGCGTTTGCCCCGGCTCAGGTAGAGCCTGGCAGTGACACAGGTGCCACCTTTGCGTTTCCCTGTACCCCAGGTAGAGCCTGGCAGTGACACAGGCGCCACCTTTGCGTTTGCCCCGGCTCAGGTAGAGCCTGGCAGTGACACAGGCGCCACCTTTGCGTTTCCCTGTACCGCAGGTAGAGCCTGGCAGTGACACAGACGCCACCTTTGCGTTTCCCTCTGCCGCAGGTAGAGCCTGGCAGTCCCTCCCCGCTCGCTCGGCCCCGGTTCCCAGGCAGGCTTTGCATTTGATTTTTTTCCCCCAAGAAAGCGTTTCCTGTTGTCGTAACGTGGCCAGATGGGGAGGGTTCAGTGGAAATACCTCGGGAGAGGCTGGCAGAGCAGTGGCTCCAGGAAGCAGATCCTCCCCGTAATACGGGCACGGTTTGGTAAGTTCCATCTGAAAAATAAAAAGCTGCTCCTTTGCTGAGTCACAGCCCCTCGGAGCTGGAGCCGTGACAAGCCGGGAGCCGCCGCCGCTGGAGTTGGGCTGAGGTGAGCGGAGGGCTCCGGGATCCCGCCCGGTGCTTTTCTCGCCTGAAATGATGTTTTCAGTCTCATTAAAGGGCTCCGTAAGTTGGACGCGTCCGTGGGAACGCGCGGCGGCCCTGGTGGCCCGCAGGGTGGGGGTGGCACGGCTGTGGCGAGGCGCATCCCGGGGACAGCCCGGGGACAGCCTGGGCACATCCCGGGGACAGCCCGGGGACAGCCTGGGCACATCCCGGGGACAGCCCGGGTACATCCCGGGTACATCCTGGGCAGCCCGGCCAGGCACGGAGCGGCTGCGGGCGCTGCCAGCGGCTCGGGATGCGCGTCCCGGGCAGGACCGAGCCCTGTCCCGGGCTGGCGGCTCCCGGAGGGGCCGGAGAGCCGTGCCCGGTGCCACGGGCAGCTGTGCCGTGCCGTGCCGTGCCGTGCCGGGGCAGGCGGAGCTCCTCCCGCAGCGGTTGCCGGGGCCGTGCCGGAGCCGCTCTCCCGTTCCGGGCTGTCCTCGCCGGACAAACCCCGGAGCAGCCGCGGCCCGGGGCTGCTGCAGCCCTGCCGGGCACCGGGGTCTGCGTGCTGCGGGCCCACGGCTCCGTCCGTGCCCCCGGGCCCGGTCCCGGGGTGCCGATGCCGGTCCTGGGGTGCCGATGCCGGTCCCGGGCTGCCGATGCCGGTCCCGGGCTGCCGATGCCGGTCCCGGGGTGCCGATGCCCAGTCCTGGGGTGCCGATGCCGGTCCTGGGGTGCCGATGCCGGTCCGGGGGTGCCGATGCCGGTCCCGGGGTGCCGATGCCCGGTACGGGGGTGCCGATGCCGGTCCCGGGGTGCCGATGCCCGGTACGGGGGCTGCACAACACCCGGTGTTTGTCGCCTGTAGCTTTTTTATCTCCTCGAGCCCACAGAACTGGGTGTCAAATCCAGAGGAATTTATTCAGGGAGGAGGGAGCTGGGATTGCTGAAGGAAAGACAGGAGGGTTCCTTACAGCAGAGAACCTGCAGGCAGCACAGGGGCACAGGAGCATTTCCTGAGCACCAGTAAAATGTGGCATCTGACACTTGAAAGTAATTCCAGTTCAGTTGAAATGCTGCCAAGAAATTATTATCTAGACAGAACAATGCTCTCAGGCTGCTATTTCCAGTGTATCTGTGGTCATTTCAATTGCAGATTTGGTTTTTAAAGCAAATCTGAAGTTGTTATTATTGTTAGATATGTTTTCCTTGTACTTTTTAATAAGCTTTTAGAAGTTTTTAAAAGCTCAGCATCTTTAGGAGCTGTGGTGTTGCTGATCTGTGGGTGATCAGCCCATCTCCAGCTGCTGAGCACTGCAGGTCACCATGGCCTGAGCTGACATCCCTGAGGGATGGAGCAGAACCATGGAATCACAGAGTCACAGAATTTATAATGTTGAAAAAACCCTTGGTGATCATCAAATCCAGCTATTGACCCACACCACCACCGTGTTCACCTCTAAACCTTGTCCCCAAGTGCCACATCTGCATGTTTGGAACACTTCAGGCATGGTGACTCCATCACTGCCCTTGGCAGGACTGGACAACCCTTTCTGAGAAGAAATTTTCCCTGATCTCCAACCTGACCCTCCCCTGGTGCAGCTTGAGGCTGCTGCCTCTCATCCTGAGGAATTCAGCTGGGGCCTCTCCTCCCAGCCCCTTGTCCCCCTCCTGAGCTCTGGGCTGTCCCCTCTCCCCTGCCCCAGCAGGGCTCTCCCCAGGACATCTGTCCCGTTCCTCCTTGCACCAGGCAGGAGCAGAGCAGGAGCTGTGATTTCAGCACTGGAACAATGAAATGAGGAGGACAGTGCTCTCCTCCTGAGGCAGAGTGTGGGCACCAGGGAGGGCCAGTCCTGGCCTGGCCTGCCTGCTGCAGGTCGGGGTGCTGGGCTGGGCTGGGCTGGGCTGGGCTGTGCTGGGCTGGGCCGGGCTGGGCTGGGATGGGTTGGGCTGGGCTGGGCTGGGCTGGGCTGGGCTGGAAGGGCTGGGCTGGGCTGGGCTGGGCTGGGCCGGGCTGGGCTGGGCTGGGCCGGGCTGGGCTGGGCTGACCTGACCTGACCTGACCTGAGCTGACCTGACCTGACCTGACCTGACCTGACCTACCTGAGCTGACCTGTGGTGGCTGCTCTGGTCCCAGCCGCAGGGACTCAGCTCCTGCCGTGTCCTGCCCAGGACCATGGACAGCTGCTCCCAGGGTTTGTGGTGTGTGATCCCCACTCAAAGATCCATCTTGCCACCGGAAAACTAATTTCATTTCCTGCCAGTGCCCACAGGGTGGTTTCTTGTTCTTGCATTAGTACAGAAAAGTGACTGGAGCATCCTTTTCACCTACAGTTCAATCATTGAATAACTTCCTGTTCAATGTCCTTCCAAAAAATCACAGAGCCTCACTCTTCTATTACCTGGTCACACCTATTATGTTTCATTTAGGAGAGTTTGAGTGGATTAATGAGCGCCTACCATTGAGCTTTCTGCAGCATCATAATGCTTTTCCTCTGGTTTCACATCTGCCTCTGTAATGCCTTATTTACATTGCTGTGTGCACAGCAGATGTCCTCAGTGATGACTTGATCTTTCCTCCTAAATCTCTGTGTGCAGGATATGTCAAATTGTATTTTTAAATGTAGATTATCTTGTACTTTCACAGATTGAATTTTGTGTTGCTAAGTTACCTTTTTTTTCTAGTTTGAGGTTATTGTTTTATTTTTTCCCCCTTTTGCCTGCCTTGTCCTCTTTCCTGATTGACCTACATAATCCTCAGTTATCAGCAGGTTTTTCTGCCCTGCCCTTTACCAGGTCACCAGCACAGGCAGCAGTGCCAGCCCCTGCTCTGAGCTCTCAGCTGGAATCTCCTCCCTGGAGCAGCAGCTCCTGTGTTTGTGTCCCCCTGTGCCTGCAGTTTGTCCCACATCAATGCCAGGGCTCAGTCTGCTCTCGGGGTGCCCGGGGTGGGCTCAGTGCTCCCTGTGGGCCACATCCAGTCAGATATTCTGTGATTCCACAGCTCCTGAGTAGTTACAGCAGTGTCTGACCCTGGAGTGTCCTTGTGGCACTGAGATCCAGATCTCCACCCTCACCTCCCATCACCTTTGGGCTCCAGCGCTCACTGAGGTCACTCTGCTGCCCCAGCACAGCCCAGCTTTCTCAGCCCCTCTGCCCTCTGGCAGCCTGGGCAGGGCGTGCTGGCCATGGGCTTCTGCCCTGGATGTAATGAGCTGTGGGAGTGTGCATCATTTTAATTAAAACCATCCCAGGCTCCCCCGGAGCAGAGCAGCCACAGCCCCTGCTGCTCCTAATGCTGCCCCTCCGGGTGCCCAGAGCCCTGCAGAGCCTCAGTGCCTGAGAGCAGCCAGGCTGGATGTGGAGACATCCATCAGGGAGCATCCCCTCGGGCTGGGGGACACATCCAGCACGGAGCATCCCCTCGGGCTGGGGGGGACAGGGATCATCCCCTCGGGTATCCCATCGGGGCAGGGGGGACAGGGAGCATCCCCCGCAGCAGCCCGGCGGGGCAGGGAACAGGGAGCATCCCCTCGGGGTGGGGACAAGGAGCATCCCCTCGGGGCAGGGAAGGACAGGGAGCATCCCCTCGGGTACCCCCTCGAGGCTGGGGACAGGGAGCATCCCCCGCAGCAGCCCGGCGGGGCAGGGGACAGGGAGCATCCCCTGCAGCAGCCCGGCGGGGCAGGGAAGCACAGGGAGCATCCCCCGCAGCAGCCCCGCGGGGCAGGGGGGACAGGGAGCATCCCCTCGGGTATCCCCTCGAGGTGGGGACAGGGAGCATCCCCCGCAGCAGCCCGGCGGGGCAGATCCCGGCGCGGCGCTCCCGGAGCAGCGATCAGAGCCGCGGGGTCAGCAGCCAGATGGGCACAGCCCGGTCTCGGTGAGGATCAGCGCAGGGCCGGGGGCCGCTTTCCCCGGAGCAGTGAATGCAGAAGGCCAAGAGGCTGGAGAGTGCGGAGCCCCAATCCCAGATTACCCAGCTGCCACACTGACCCAGTCAGGGAAGGGCGGCTCTGCAGCTGCCCCAGCCTGGAACGGAGCTGCTGCTGGGAATGCTTCCCTGGTCCATGGTGTGGCACATTTCACACCGCTGCCCTTCCCGATCCTCTGTACATCTGAGGGGGAGATTCCTGCAGGGCAGGGTTCCCCGAGAGGAGGCATCAGCCGGGAGAGGCCGTTTGGGAATGAGTCACTTGGCCTCAGAGGGGAACTCCAGGAAATCATTCTAGTGACCCAATGGAGAGTGCAAGCAGAGGCAGCTGTTGAAGTTCCTCTTTCCCCTGCTCTTTAAATTTTTTGTTGTTGTTGTTAGTCTTGGTAAAAGAAGGGTTATAGAGTCCTTGTGTTGAAAATAAGATTTTTCCATACAAATGGATCAGACAATCCCTAGAATGGTTTGGGTTGGTGGGATCCCAAATCCCCCCAGTGCCACCCCTGCCATGGCAGGGACACCTCCCACTGTCCCAGGTGCTCCCAGCCCCAATGTCCAGCCTGGCCTTGGGCACTGCCAGGGATCCAGGGGCAGCCACAGCTGCTCTGGGCAGCTCGTTCAGCCTGGGGCGCTGGGACTGGAAGTGTTCAGGTGAGGGTGAAGCTGCCTGTTCTTCCCCCGGGCTCTGGGCCTGCCAGGCTGCAGGGAGGCCTCGCTCCCTGTGCTCAGTGAAGCTGCAGGGCAGAGCTGTGTGCACCCCAGGCACGCTGACTCCACAGGTCCCTGAGCATTTCAGATCAAATCAGCTCTGAACGATCCGATCACAGCTGCAGAGCCCTCAGCCTGTGCAGGGGGAGCTGCAGAGCCCTCCTGGCAGGGCTGCCCTGGGGTCACTCTGTGCCTGGGGCTGTGCCTCCATACCCCATGGGCACAGGCTTTGGCCATGCCACACCAGTGCTGCCCTGAGCTCTTCCCATGGCCCTGCAGCCTTTTCCTTCCCTCCTGTTGCTCTGTCCCTCCTCTGGAAAATGGAGCTTTGTTCTGCCAGGCTGGTCAGGGTTTCTGGCTCATCAGCTGCGAGGACATTTTGCTTCTAGGGTTTTATTCAGTCATCTTCCAGGGGCTGCTTTTGTTGTAAAATCCTTTTTATAGTGGATCTTTTCTGTGGAGTTGGAAATATTTATTTAGCCAGTGCCCAAAGGGGCTCCAGGAGAGCAGGAGAGGGACTTTGGAGAGGATCGGGATGGACTGGAGCAGGGGAATGGCTCCCCCAGCCCCGCTGGGATGCTCCTGCTCTCCTCCTAGAGCACTGTGTGTGTTTATTTAGGGCGTTGTTGCTCTGTGTTTGCTGCTGGGATGCTCCTGCTCTCCTCCTAGAGCACTGTGTGTGTTTATTTAGGGTGTTGTTGCTCTGAGTTTGCTGCTGGGATGCTCCTGCTCTCCTCCTAGAGCACTGTGTGTGTTTCTTTAGGGCGTTGTTGCTCTGAGTTTGCTGCTGGGATGCTCCTGCTCTCCTCCTAGAGCACTGTGTGTGTTTCTTTAGGGCGTTGTTGCTCTGAGTTTGCTGCTGTGTATCTCAGCCCAGTCAGTAACAGGGCAGAGGTGGGCTGGCACTGGGAGGAGACTCACAGCAAGTGTCACAAAAAGGTCATTTAACCAGGGTAGTTAGTAATGAAAAATCAGGTTTGAAATAATCTGATCCCCAGTTTTCCAGGCTGCAGGAACAGCTTTGCACCAGAGCCTGATGGACATCTCCCAGCTGTTTGCTTTTGGGAGATTAATCACTTTCCATTCAAATTCTTGTCTGTTGCTGGGAAATGTCAATTTTTATCTTGATTTAGAGCTGGGGACACACCTGCTGAGAAGTAAAACACACTGTCCAATAGAAATGTAATTTTTGGATAGTCTGGGTCAGCCTACAGGAAGGTTCCTACTCCCCTCAGTGCCTTGTTCTGCTGCCCAGTTCCTCACAGCTGAATTGAATGATGATGAATCAGTCTGGAAATTAACCTTAATTCTGAGACCCAAAGCACACTGGTTTTGTTGCCACTGTTGAGTCTGTTATTTTTCAAGCTCATTTATAAATTGAATAAATCCAAGAACTGAGAATCTTTTATAAGAGTGTAGCAATTAAATCCTGCCTTTTCCACCCTCCAATCCAGCTGTGTTGTGTGTTGGTGCCGAAGAGGGCTGGAGAGGTAGCATTAAACAGTTATTTAGGGATGTTAATAACATGCTTAAAACGTTTCCATCGAGTGCTTTTGGATCGTGGATGCCATCTGTGTTACAGTTGATTTAGTTAATTACACAGGCATGAATTCCTCGGGAGAAGGGATGGCACTGCTCTGACAGCTTGTTTGTGAGCAGGAGGAGGCAGTGCCACGCTATGAAACTGTGGGATTGGGGCTGAAATACATTCCACTGACAGCCCTCCCCGAATCACTGCTGCAGCTTAACACATCCTTTGGATGGCTGTGTTATTGGAGTTTATTGCAGAAACTCCAATGGGTTTCTGTACCTTAAATATTGGGGTTATCTGAGAGAAAGGAGAAATTGCTTTCCTACCCAGTCACCTGTTTTAGTTAATTATTGCTCTTTCTGCAAATTAGCCCTAAGGGCTGTACAGGTGTCCTGCTGTAAAATGAACCTGCAGGGATTTGCAGCAGTTGTGTCTGCCAGGGCTGCTCAGGGACTGAGCTGGACCCACAGGATCACCCAGGGCCTGGCCCTGTCCAGGCACCCCAAACCCCACCTGGGCACCCCTGCAGGGCTGTCCAAGCTCTCCTGGAGCTCTGGCAGCCTCGGGGCTGTGCCAGCACCTCTGGGCATGAACCTTCCCCAAAACCCATCCCAGACCCCCTGGCACAGCTCCAGGTGCTCCCTATAAACCATCATTGGCTTCATAATTGGCACCCAGCTATGGCTTGCACTTGGAACAAAACCCAAAAAACCTGTGTGAGAACAAAACCCAAAAATCTTGGAACAAAACCCAAAACACTTGTGTGAGAACAAAATCCAAAAAACCTGTGTGAGAACAAAACCCAAAAAACCTGTGTGAGAACAAAACCCAAAAAACTTGGAACAAAACCCAAAAAACCTGTGTGAGAACAAAACCCAAAAAACCTGTGTGAGACTGGTGCTGAGGATCAGGGGTGGGATTGCCATCCCTGGCTGTGGCACAAACAGGGAATTTCACACTCAGGGGGAGGCTGCAAGTGCAGAGCTCACAAAGGACCTGATCCCCCATCAAGGAGTTAAAGCCACCAACGGTGGAAGGATTAATCTTTGAGGGAAAATCCAGGTCAGTGGGGATTTGACATGTGTCTGTTACAGCTGGAATCGATCTAATCCTCAGCCAAACTTTGGCTGGACTTCCATCTGCAGGGATGTCAGCCTGGGGGGTGAGGGTGGGATTATTTTGAGTTTAAAGCAGATATTTTATCATGAAATATGGGTTTCAGAGCTATCTTCACACTAGGAAGCATTGGTTAATTATTTATTTCCCTTCTGGAAATGGACACTTGCTCCACAGCTGTGGGTACCAGGGTGTGTTCCCTTTGCAGTGTGGGGAGCCTGCAACTCCCTCTGCAACAGCATGGAGAGTCACATGGGCTCTGTGGAGGTCTGCCTTGGCTCACCAAAAATAATTTAAAAAATTATTTTAAATTTAAAATAATTTAAAAAAAATTTTATCAAATTAGTCTCAATTCAAACAGCACAGAGAAAAAAATCCTCATAGAATGTCCAGGGAAGGGAATGGAGCTGGGAAGGGAATGGAGAATCCCTGAGGAGCTGGGCAGGGAATGGAGAATCCCTGAGGAGCTGGGAAGGGAATGGAGAATCCCTGAGGAGCTGGGCAGGGGCTCAGGCTGGGCCAGGGCAGCTCAGGGTGGGCACAGCAGGAATTTCCCCATGGAAAGGGGGCTCAGGCACTGCCCAGGGAGGGTTCAGTGCCCATCCCTGCAGGTGGCACCTGGAGCTGGCACTCAGAGCTGGGACAGGGTGGGGATGGGCACAGGCTGGGCTGGGAGGGCTTTTCCAGCCCCAGGGATTCAGGAATTGGATTCTGCCTGTGAGCCCATGGGATCTGCAGGTGAAGGGAATGAACAGAGCCCTGTGTGCAGGACAGGTCTGTCTTGGCCTGCTCACCCATTTTCCCATGCAATTCCCCACAGGTTTTCTTCTCACCTGGCAGCTGAGTGAGTGATGCTCTGGTTATTTGGATATATGACAAATGTTTATATGGATATATGACAAATGTTTATATGGATAAATGACAAAGGTTTATATGGATAAAGCCCAAAGCACAGCTCCATCATGGGACATGAATGCATGGCTTAGCATGAAATTCCTTTTCAGAGGAAAACTCATTTTCTTGCATTTGGATCTCGAGGCTGGTGCAATCCTAAGTGGAACGTGGATGTTACTCATATGAAAAAGGGGGAACTCAACCATTACATTTTCTTTCTGTCATAATGTTTCAAGGTGCACCAGAGGCTCAAAAAGATTTGTTTAAACTAATAAATCAGAACAATTTGTCAAAAGCAGAGAGCACCAGTGCTCGCAGGGCTGAGGCAGACGTTGGAATTGTTCCATATTTGTAAGAACAGTGTTCTGCTTTCAAATATTGGTACCCTGGGTAGGGATTAATTCACTTATTTTTAAGCACGGTGAAACATTCATTTCTGCAGTTCTACCTAGAAAACACATTTCCCAATTAGTCTTGATGTCTGAATTGCGAGTCAGGAGGCAAAGGGAGCGCTGAGCCCTGCTCAAGGCAGCTCTGATGCATTATTGATGCTGTTTTCAATATCAAACATGCCAGGAATCAGATGCATAATCTATTCTCCCAGCATCAGAAATATCATGACCTTCTGTTCTGTTGAGGTGATGTGTCTGATAGCTGCCCCTTCTGTGTAACTCACTGGAAAAATTAAAGGAAAATCCTGGGGCAGGTGGCTGATTTGCAGGGAATGCCTGCTGTGCCCAGCGCCGTGGGCAGGGGGATCTGCCCTGTGCCCTGCTCAGGGTCTGTGCCCAGGGAGCTGTCCAGGGTCAGAGCAGAGCCTGGAGCAGCAGCTCTGCATCCCCTCATCCCACAGGAGCCTCCTCCTCCTGCTTCTGCCCGGGGAACCTTTCTGGGGCGTTTTGCTCCAGTATTTGTGATAAATGCTGTAAATGCTGCCCTGGCAGCTGCCCGGGCCCCGTGCCCAGAGCCACCCTGGTGGGAGCACAGGCCCCCTGTCCCAGCTCCAACAATGGCTCTTGTCCCCTGCACACACATGCACAAGGCCGTGGCTGTCACTGGAGCTGCTGTGCCCTGCTCACCCTGCTGCCACCCTGCCCTGGAACAACAGCAGCCAGTCCAGCCCTGCTGCCATCCTGCCCTGGAACAACAGCAGCCAGTCCAGCCCTGCTGCCATCCTGCCCTGGAACAACAGCCAGTCCAGCCCTGCTGCCATCCTGCAACAACAACAGCAGCCAGTCCAGCCCTGCTGCCACCCTGCAACAACAACAGCAGCCAGTCCAGCCCTGCTGGGGCAGCTGCCAGGGCTGAGCTCTGCTGGGCCCAGCGCCACATGTACACACAAATATATATATAAACATATACATGAACATGAATATAAATATAAATATAAATATAAATATGTGTGTATATATGTGTATATATACACACACCTGGCTGCAGCATCACACCTGGGCTCTGCCATCCTTCACCACATCCCCACTGCTGTGCCAAGGGAAGGCTCCACCATCAGCTCCTCAGGGCTGGACATTTGTGACATTTGGGACATTTGGGACATGGTCTAGTGGGCACAGTGCTCATTCCTGGACTGCCCTGTGCAGTTCAATGATCCAAGCACTGCTTGGCGTGAGGCGTGTCAGTTCACACCATTAAGCCTTCATAACATTTGGAAGAAAATTGAAAAGCTGTGACACTGTGAGTATGAGGGTGTGTGCTCCACAAATTGACCTCAGACAGAATTCCCACCCAGCAAACTCTGCTCCCCAGTACCAGTTCCTGAGTTTCCTTTTCTGTAAGCACACAGATGTAAATCCTCACAGCCCCTGTCTGTCAGAGGAATCCTGTCAGCAATTACTCTCTGAAATCCCTGCACCATTCAATGATGATTTGTCTGCCATTCATGTGGAAGCAGTTAAAGCTTGTTGGTTGCTAACCTGGCTCACTCTGCCTCTGCCTTTGCAGGGAATCCTCTAAGAAAATAATTGTGATGTGCACAAAGGGCTCGTTTGCTGCAGCAGGTACAGCTCTGTGCCTGTGGCTACAGGCTGCCCCATTTTTTATCAATAAAGAAAAGGGGTTTTAAATCTCCACTGGTGTGTTGTGTCTGCTTGCACAAAGCAGTGAGAATCTTAAATGCAAAGAACGTGTACTCATGTTACAGATTTCTCAGGCAATATCTTTAAAATTTAATTCATTTCTATTTGTTTGCCCAATCAAACGTGTTTCTTTTTGTAGAAGTTTCCAGACTACCAAGTCAGGCACCAGCCTGAGAAACAGCAGAACTGAGATTGTTTGTACCACCTTGGTTTGGACAATTAATACCAGGAGTGTTGTTTTATTCTCCCACTTGTTTCTCTAGGTCTCAGCCTCCCTCCTCTCCTCTCACCCAATTCTCTGTGTGATTTCTGTGGCTCTCAGCAGCTCTGCCCTCCCAAACTCCAGCCCTCTCCCAGCCCTGTATCCCATTTTTGTACCCCCAGAGCAGCTGCCTCCCTTGGCTCTTTCCTCCCTGGTAGATTGAGGATTTTGCTCTTAGAATTCAAATCAGGGGGTTTTATTATCACAATGTTGTTATGGAGGTTGGTTCTGATGCTGCTTTGCTGCTATAATTGATGGTTACTCTCTCCCTGCAGGTGCCCTGGCCTGCTGAGCCTGGACAGGGACAGGGACAGTGCCTCTGCTGTGGCTGGACCATGAGGAACAGAGAGAGGCACTGAGGGTCACCAGCCAGGAGCACTGCCACCCACGTTAACAGGATTGCTTTAAAAAGGTTGGAAATGTTTTCCCAAATATGAGCACTTTTTGTGGTATGACCATCCCGTGGTTCCATGATTCTATGAAAATAGAACAGAAATAAAACCTTCCCAGTGTTTGCTGCCTCTGAGCTGTGGCAGTGCCGGGGACTGGTGGGTGGATGTCCCTCCTGAATTCCACATCCCCTGCCCTGGGTGGGCTCCACATCCTCTGCACTGTCTGAATTCCACATCCCCTGCCCTGGGTGGGTTCCACATCCTCTCACTGTCTGAATTCCACGTCCTCTGTGCTGTGTGTGTTCCACATCCTCTGCTCTGTGTGCATTTCACGTCCTCTCACTGTCTGAATTCCACATCCTCTGCTCTGTGTGGGCTCCACATCCTCTGCACTGTCTGAATTCCATGTCCTCTGCCCTGTGTAGATTCCCCATCCTCTCCACTGTCTGAATTCCATGTCCTCTGGGCTGTGTGGGTTCCACATCTTCTGTGCTGTGTCCATTCCACATCCTCTGCACCGTGTGAATTCCACATCCTCTGCTCTATGTGGGTTCCACATCCTCTCCACTGTCTGAATTCCACATCCCCTGCTCTGTGTGGGTTCCACATCCTCTGCTCTGTATGGGTTCCACATCCTCTGTCCTGTCTGAATTCCACATCCCCTGCTCTGTGTGGGTTCCCTCTGCCCTGTGTGGGTTCCAGGACAGTAACTGTCCCCATGAAGGAACAGGACACAGCCTGGGGAGGGTGCAGCTGGGGGGACAGCCCTGCTCCCAGGGAACAGGGGATGGGCCCAGAGGCTGCAGCAGAGGAGCTTCAGCTCGGATATGGGGTACAGGATGGGATGGGATCCCTGGAGGGATGTAAAGGCCGTGGGGATGTGGCACCTGGGCATGTGGGGTTGGACTGAATGGTCTTAGAGGACTTTTCCACCCCAGCAAAGCTGTGATTGCACACTCAGCCCAGACAAAGCCGTGATTGCACACTCAGCCCATGGCTGCACACTCAGCCCAAGCAAAGCTGTGATTGCACACTCAGCCCAGGGAATGCAGCCCCTCCAGCTGACCCTTCCACCTGAGCAAAGCCATGGTTACATACTCAGCCCGTGCTTGCACACCCAGCCTGTGCTTGCACACTCATCCCGGTCATGCAGCCCCTCCAGTTGACCCTTCCACTCGAGCAAAGCCATGATTGCACACTCTGCCTGTGATTGCACACACAGCCTGGGCAAAGCCGTGCTTGCACACTCATCCCGTGCTTGCACACTCATCCCATGGTTGCACACCCAGCCCGTGCTTGCACACTCATCCCGTGCTTGCACACTCAGCCCGTGGTTGCACACCCAGCCCGTGCTTGCACACTCATCCCGTGCTTGCACACTCATCCCGTGATTGCACACTCATCCCGTGCTTGCACACTCCTCCCGTGGTTGCACACCCAGCCCGTGATTGCACACTCCTCCCGTGATTGCACACTCATCCCGTGCTTGCACACTCATCCCGTGCTCGCACACTCCTCCCGGGCGTGCAGCCCCCAGCTGTCCCTGGGCGTGCTGGGGCCGTGTCCCTGGCCGGTGACAGCTGTCCCTCCCTGCAGGCCCCAGAAGATGTGAGCAGTGAGAGCAGCGAGGGCCTCCCTCAGCATGGCCAAGAGGGGCTCCAGCAGCCGCCGCCAGGGGGGACAAGCCCGACGCCCTGGCCGCCCTGCAGGCTGCCAACGAGGAGCTGCGCGCCAAGCTCACCGACATCCAGATCGAGCTGCAGCAGGAGAAGAGCAAGGTGGGCACTCCCTCCCTGTGCCTGCATTCGGTGTGTCCAGAGAGCCCAGGGTGCCAGAACCCTCCCTGCTGGTTCTTCTCTGTGACCGTGCTCACAGGGGTCTGAGGGTGAGGGAAGGGATGAGGATCTGACTCCATGTTTCAGAATTTATTTGAATTTATTATTTTATTATATTTATTTAAATATAATGATTTATATTTTATTATATATATTACTGATTTATTATTTTATTATATATATTACATTAAAACTATACTAAAAGAATAGAAGAAAGGATTTCATCAGAAGGCTGGCTAAGAATAGAATAGCAAAGAATGATAACAAAGGTTTGTGGCTCGTACACTGTGTCCAAGCCAGCTGACTGTGATTGGCCATTAATTAGAAACAACCACATGAGACCAATCCCAGATGCACCTGTTGCATCCCACAGCAGCAGATAATCAATGTTTACATTTTGTTCCTGAGGCCTCTCAGCTTCTCAGGAGGAAAAAACCCCAAAGAAAAGATTTTCATAAAAAGATGTCTGCGACACTTCTCATTCCCTTTTACACTGATTTCATTTGGGGTTTGCACTCAAGCTCCCCCAAACCGAGTGCTTACCCAGATGTGCAGTACTAAAGCTCAGCTGTGTCTCCTGTGCTAATTCCCAATTTCCAAGGAGGCACAGCTTCTCCCTCAGCCTTTGGGACAGGGACAGCAATGGGGCTGGAGCCTCTACTCTAAGAGCTTCCAGCTCCTGCCCTCAGATCACTTCTCAGCATGAGCATGGAATGTTCATTTGCTTTTCCCCAGTTCTCCAAATCAGTTTCCAATTATAGACTTTGGGGTTTTCAGTTCCAGAATAGAAATATGTTGGGATGCAGGGACAAAATGATAGTTTGCATTTTCCCATGAATTTGCATCTCTACTAGGCATTTTAGACCATGAATCTGACACACAGGTGTGAATAGATAGAACATCTGTTGATCCTTTTGCTGTGCAGCAGCATTTGCAGCTTTAAGGCTGAGGATTTGTTTTCCTCCTCCCTGTCCTTCACAGCCACTTCTGACTATGTCTTCTCTAGGGTTTATGGCATGGTTTTAAATTGAAACATCACCTGAGCCTTGTGTGGTCAGGTACAGTCAGTTATTTCTGCTGAATAATTCATCACTTAAAAAAACCATCTGGTAAAATGCAGCTGTTTGGGGCTTCACAGGAGCTTGCCCAGAGATTTTTGTGCCCTGCCTGTGCACGTGCAGGTTTGGCCTGCCTGCCTGAGCTGGCCACAGTGATGGCCTTGGCATCTGGTTTTTCCCTTATTTTGGGGGTAATGTGCTGTGAGAGCTTCTGCAGAATAAAGTGAGGACTCAGACCTGCTCAGAAGGTGCTGACCGATTCCTGAATGTGTATTAAACATCAGCCTGCAGTGAAAGAAAAGTCTTTGCTACCACCAGTTTGTAGGCACAGACATACCAGCACTGAGGTGTAATACTGTAAAATCATCTGCACCATTTTTAAATAACATCATTGTACTCATTGGTTGATTGAAAACACTATACTTTATTGATTTTCCTTACAGGTCAGCAAGTTGGAAAGGGAGAAAAATCAGGAAGTGAAGCAGATCAAGGAGCACGAGCAGCATAAAAGCACCGTGGTGGTCACAGAGCTCAAAGTCAAACTCCATGAAGACAAAATGAAAGAGCTCCAGGCTGTCCGAGAAACTCTCCTGAGGCAGCACGAGGCCGAGCTGCTGAGAGTGATCAAAATCAAGGACAATGAGATCCAGAGGCTGCAGACCCTGCTGAACGCCGTGCGCGACGGCGCCCCCGACAAGGTGAAGACGGTGCTGCTGAGCGAGGCCAAGGAGGAGGCCAAGAAGGGCTTCGAGGTGGAGAAAATCAAAATGCAGCAGGAGATCTCCGAGCTGAAGGGCGCCAAGAAGCAGGTGGAGGAGGCCCTGACCATGGTGATCCAGGCTGACAAAATGAAGGCGGCCGAGATCAGGAGCGTGTACCACCTGCACCAGGAGGAGATCACGCGCATCAAGAGGGAGTGCGAGCGCGAGATCCGCAGGCTGGTACGTGTCCCTCCCTGCTCCTCTGGCCCGCTCTGGGGGAAATGGGCACAGCTGGTCTCTCTGGGGGGTGTGGGGGCTCTGGGGTTTGCCCCAGGTTTGTTAACATTTACTAGCGGAAAGGGCAAAGTGGTTTTTAAAACTGTCCAGATGTTTGGTGAGAAAATTCTTTATCTGTGTGAGAGCCCGTGGATGCTGTTCACGTTAAAGGCAACAGGAAGAGCCCTCAGGCTCCTGGCTGGGCAGGGGAACACTACAACACTAAAGTGTCTTGAGTTATCCCTCTATTTCCTCACCAAGCCTTCCCTCCTGATCCACCTTGGTCCCTCCTGATCCACCCTGGTCCTTCCTGATCCACCTTGGTCCCTCCTGATCCACCCTGGTCCCTCCTGATCCACCTTGGTCCCTCCTGATCCACCCTGCTCCCTCCCTTCCCTGCCTTTGGTGGTTCCCATGAACATCCCATAGCAAGGCTCACACAATCCCAAATGCTCCTTTTCTGCACCCCTGAGTGCTCCCCACCCTGCAGGGCATGCAGGGCGAGTTCTCTCCATGCCCACCGTGGTGGTTTTGCCCAGGACAGGGCTGGCTCTGCTCCTGTGTGGCTCCCACCTGAGCAGGGGGCTGGGCTCTCACCTGGCCCTGCTCACCTGGCCCTGCTCACCTGGCCCTCAGGGGCTCTCTGTGTGTGGCTGCTCAGCCTGCCCTCACTAACCCAGCCCCTGATCCTCAGCTGCAGCAGCTCCACTCTCAAAGGCAGCAGCTTCACCCCTCTGGCTTTGGGGATTCCCTCTGGCCTGTGGGACCTGGCTGGGGAGGTTGGAGGGGTGGTGGTGCTTGGGAAAGGGGGAAATCCCTGTGGGAAGGAAGGAGGGAGGGAGCTCCCTGGCAGGGAGGGCTCTGCAGCAGAGCCTGGCAGGCCCCAGCAGCACCGTGTGGGGCTCAGGGGTTCATTGGTGCTGTCCCAGCCCCTGCCCTGTGACCCCACCTGAGCCCCTGGGGCTGCTGCCCTGCCCCTGGGGACACAGCCATGCCCTCAGTGTGTGTCTGGGTCTTGTCTCAGTCTCTGTGTGGTGTCACCATCGTCCTGTGTCTGCCGTGCTGCTCCACAGCCTCAGTGTCCTGGCACAGACCCTCCAGGTCCCTCCTAAGTCATTAGCTGCTATCCAAACCCCAAATAAATTCAAACTGCCCAGCCTGGCCCCAGATGAAAGGCTGGCAGTGTGAGCAGGCTGCAGAGACCCCGCAGGACCCCTGCCCTGGGGATGCTGTGCAGCATCACCTGAGCCCTGACCCCCACAGGGCCTGGCAGGACTGGCACTCCAGCACTGCAGTGTCCCCTGCCTTTATTTCACCTCCTCTTCTCTCAGACTTTGGGCTGTTAAGGCTTTTTCATAGATTATTTTATTTTTATGAAGAGGACATTAAAAATAATTTACAACCAAGTGCTCTATTGATGCTGTTCAAACATCCTGCAGTGTAAGTACATTGTCCTCTAGCCATGCATCACTGGTGCATTGATTTCCCACAGCACAGTGAATGGGGGGCTAATGGACAGCCTAAATAAACTCACTGCATCACGTGGAAAGTCCCCACTAATGGCCTTTAATGTAGAAGCTGTTAAATAAATATGGCCTTAGTTACAGGGAACAGAGTGGTTCAATGGGATGTTATCTAAACTGCCTTTGAAAATCAAACTTCTTAAAGCTCATGTTTGAAAGAATCAGATTGACTCACTGCACCAATGAAATTACCTGATACCATGATTTACCCTATGCCATGATTTCCCCTGATGCCATGGCTTTATCCTGATTCCATGATTTCCCTTGATGCCATGATCTCCCCTGATGCCATGATCTCCCCTGATGCCATGATTTCCCTGATGCCATGATTTTACCCTGATGCCATGATTTCCCTGATGCCATGGTTTCCCCTGATGCCATGATTTCCCCATATGCCATGATTTACCCTGATGCCATGGCTTTACCCTGATGCCATGATTTCCCTCATGCCATGATTTCCCCTGATGCCATGATTTCCCTGATGCCATGATTTCCCCTGATGCCATGATTTCCCCTGATGCCATGATTTCCCCTGATGCCATGGCTTTACCCTGATGCCATGGTTTCCCCTGATGCCATGATTTACCCTGATGCCGTGGCTTTACCCTGATGCCATGATTTCCCTGATGCCATGATTTCCCTGATGCCATGATTTTACCCTGATGCCATGATTTCCCCTGATGCCATGCCTTCACCAAGCCCCGAGTGCCCCCTGGGTGCAGCTGGGTGCTCTCAGCCCCATGGGCTCCACCTCAGTTATTTGGTGGGGCTGGTGGCTCCTGGCCCCTTGTGGGGAGGGCCCTGATGCTGGGGTGCAAGGCTGTGTGAGCAGTGCCCTGGTACCACAGGATCAGCTCCAGGGCAATTTCTGTGCCTGCATTGACTGAGGCTGTGACAGGAGCAGAGGGAACGGCCCCAGGCTGGGCCAGGGCAGCTCAGGGTGGGCACAGCAGGAATTTCCCCATGGAAAGGGGGCTCAGGCACTGCCCAGGGAGGGTTCAGTGCCCATCCCTGCAGGTGGCACCTGGAGCTGGCACTCAGGGCTGGGACAGGGTGGGGATGGGCCCAGCTGGGACCCAGGGTCTGTGGTTCTGGGTATTCTCAGACTCACCCCCAGCTCCTCACTGCAGTCATTCCAGGGCCAGGGTGGATGCCGAGGGCTCCAGCCCATCCCCATGGAGCAGGGCTGGCAGCTCCCAGCTCTGCAGGCAGCACAGGAAGGCAGCTGGGTGGTTTGGGGTGGTTTTGGGTGTTTTGGGTGGGTTTTGGGTGTGCTCAGGCTGCTCTGGTCCCAGTGCTGTGCTGGCACAGGCTGGCTCAGCTGGGCCTGGCTCTCAGCCTCAGGGATGGCCCAGGGAGATGAAATCCCCCTGCAATGGTAATGAGCACGTGTGGCAACGGCCTCCTTTGGGGGGAATGTCTCATTTTAGCCAACCGTCCTTAAATTTCAATTTGTGCATTCTAAACTGCCTTAAAGTACCCCTTGGCTGTGTTTAATGACATTTGCGTGGGCAGGAGCACTCCTGCTTGGTGTGTCACAGCCAGGGCAGCAGATTCCAGCCTGCAGTGCTCCCCAAGCCTCGGTGCTTCCCAAGTGGGGACCAAAATTCAGTGTGGAAAAGAGCATTTAAAATTTAATTCACTCTAGGTTGTCAGGAAGGAGAAGTTCTGCACAGCCATGGCACTGCAGCCTCCTCACTCCCATCTCCTTCATCAGGGGACTGAGAAATCAGAAAACCTGAGGAAATGGGATTTGCTGGAGCCTGGGGAGTGGTTATTTTCAATCTAGATAAACTTTAGTTGATTTGGAGTAGCAAAAGCTTTAATACCCTGTGCCAATCCCCCTGTGAGACCTCTGGACATGGAGAGGTTCACATCTCCCCCGTGGCAGTGCCACCCCACAGCCACAGAGGGGATCCAGGCTCTGAGCACCACTCTGAGCTCTGCCAGACTGGGCTGAATTAGTGAAGGTGTCTGGTGTAAAGGGTAGGAAGCTGATTTTTAAATATTGATTTTATTGGTGATTGATTTAGTCCTTTCTCTGCGTTTGATTCCCTCCTGTGTTGAGATCCCCCATTTCTGGGGTTATAAAGGTGGTGCAGCACCTGAAAGGCAGACACGTATTCAAGGTGAATTGCTCCTCCTTCCACCTAAGGATTTTTTAGTCATTTCTGGTTCGACCCTCATTTAGCACATTTTTTTCCCACCTAAACCTGGGCTGAAGGACTTTGTTGTAATAAAAGCCAGACAGCATTACTCCTACACTGAGGAGGGTCAGGAAGCCTTTTATTCTGAGGGGCTCCTTTCATGTCTCTCAGGCCAGCTTTTCACAGCATTTCTCTCTGAACAAGGAGTTCATGTTCCTGGGCTGTAACCACAGTGCTGCTGTGCCACACACCCAGCACAGGGCTGGGGCTGGGCCTGTGGGGAGCTTTGGTGGGTTTGAGCTCCAGCAGGAGCCCTGCACAGCCCCTGCTCCATTCCTGGGCTCACAGTGGCACCGATGGGCAACCTGGGCCTGCACCAAGCTGGGCTGCAGCTCCCTCCAGCCCAAACCTCCCGGGGCCTGTGCTGCTGCTGCTGTGGGTGCCCAGGGCAGGGCTGGCCCTGCACAGGGAGGGGAGAAAGCAGGGTGGGTGTGTGTGTGCCCCGTGCCCTTCTGCCAGGGCTGGCACACCCAGGGCCACCCTGTCCCCTCCTGCCTGGGCAGATCATCAGCCGGGTCCCAGCACCCTGGCAGCCCCACCGAGGCTGGGACAGCTCTCCTGGCATGTCCTGATGCCAGCCCAGACCTGGGGAGCTGTGCCTGCCATGGGCAGGGATTCTCCTCTGTGCCCCTGCCTGGGGGCTGCCTGTGATCCCAGGTGCTCCCAAGGCCGTTTCTGACAGCATCAGTCAGCTTGCAGGGCCCAGGAGGATGGCAGGGACAGGTGCCCCAGCCAGGACCCTCAGCCTGGAACAGGATGGCAATAATCACTCGAATACCAGAGTCATGGCTAAAGCCTGGAGCTGCAGGAGCTGCAGGAGCTGCAGGAGCAGCAGCACATCTCCCTGAGCACGGTGCTGCTCTGTAATTGGCACCAGCTGTGCTGGGGCTGCCTGCAGCCAGCAGACACATAAATATTCATCGACATTCCTGCAGCTCTGAGCGCGGGGGCGCCTGCAGGTGCCTGGCTGGGTGGGTGGGTGTATATATGGGTGGGTGTGTGGGTAGGTGGGTATGTGGGTGGGTGTATGTATGGGTGGGTGGGTGCTCCTGTGCTGCCGCCCCTTCCCTGCTCCAGAGCGCCAGGGTGGGAGCAGGGGCAGGAGCCAGAGCCTGGTCCAGCACCAGCACAGCATCAGCACAGCCCAGCACAGCACCATTACAGCCCAGTGCAGCACCAGTACAGCCCAGCATGAGGCCGGGCTGGCCCTGCCCGAGGGCAGCGTGCCCGCGGAGCTGCAGCACTGCCAGTGAGTTCTGGGCACCCCTGCCCTGCCCTTCCCTCCTCTCCCCTGTGCTGAGCACACCTTTCCCCCGTCTGTGCTGTCTCTGTCTGTCAGTGGCTGCAGGCACCAACCTGGGCATGTGTCCTGTATGGGAACGTACTCAGGTGGAGGAGGATGTCAGTGCTGAGGTTTGCTCGTGGTTTATGAAGGTTATGTTTAGTGATTTCTTTTTTTCTGGAAAACAAGGCATTAGTGGAATGCTGTGAAATGTTTTGTGTTTTCTCGTCTCTTTGTTCCTCCCAATTTCATGCGTTGCCTTTGTTGTAATATGTCTTTGTTTCCATATGAATAACAACTAATGACCCAATATTCTGCTTATTTTAAACAAGTGTTCATTTGATGATGTGTTATCTTTTCGCCTGTGCATCCATGTAGATTTCCCCTCATTAGGCATTTAGCAGAAAGACCTCAGGTGCTCTGGAAGTTCCTGTGTCTTTGTTTCATTCTAAGTCAGCAGACGCTGCTGTCACAGACATTGCTGAAAGGGTGGTGAGTCAATGGCACCCAAAATCCCTTTCATTTGCTCATTTTGCTTTCCTGGTACCTGGATGACCTGGCAGCACCTGCCCTGGGTGAGCGACGTCGGCAATTACTGCAAACAAAGTCCTTGGAGTGACTGTTGATTCCCTGTGGCATTTTTTCCAGGTTTGCAGACAAAGCAGAGATAAAAGTATTATCACAGCTCTTGGAAGGCAAAATGTTCTTATTTGAAGCAGGCCAGGTTCAAAAACTGACCATTGAGATTAAATGTCTGAAATCTCAAAAACTGACGGCAAAAATCTCGTGTTTCTGGAGTCTGAAAGCAGCTGGCAGAGCCCTGAGGGATGGGTGTGATTGCTGTGGAACCCCTGCCCTGGGGCTGTGACTGGGGGGTCCAGCTCAGCTGGGCTGGGCTCAGGGATTCCCTCACTGGGCTGGGCTCAGGGATTCCCTCACTGGGCTGGGCTCAGGGATTCCCTCACTGGGCAGGGATCAGGGATTCCTTCACTGGGCTGGGCTCAGCTGGGCTGGGCTCAGGGATTCCCTCACTGGGCTGGGCTCAGGGATTCCCTCACTGGGCTGGGATCAGGGATTCCCTCACTGGCAGGACCCAGCCGCCCTGGTGAACTCCAGCCAGACGCCAGGGGTGGATCCTGGCTGATCCCATGGGATGTGCACAGGCCCTTGGCACAGGCAAACAGGGAAGGAGAGCATTAGAGGTCACTGGGCGTTTGTCATTTAAGCATTTTGTGATTTTGCATCATGTTTATTCTGTGTAAGTAAAACCTCTCGTGGAAAAGGAATTGCTCACAAGGGAGACTTTTGGAGAAAAAAATTTTAAAATTCATATTTCTTCTAAAAATTTTGAAAATTTAAAGGATACAGAGGTTTCAATGTTTTTTCTTTTAAAATTATTAATCTACATTTTCTAGAGGTGACATCCAAGCAATACACTGCAGAATCATTAACATGTCTGAGTGAAGCAATCCAAGTGTGATGTGAATGTTTAATTTTGTTAAGATATTCTGAAGTGGTGATAGGATTGCAGGCTGTTTCCCAATATTTCACTGCCTGCTGCCTGCCAAAGGAGGGGTTTCCTGCTGGGTGGCCCTGGAGAGGGGCAGCACTGCACCCCTGTCACTGTCACTGTGGTGCCAGGGCAGCAGTGCTGTGCCCGGTGCTCACTGTCACTGTGGTGGCAGGGCAGTGCCCAGTGCTCACTGTCACTGTGGTGCCAGGGCAGCAGTGCTGTGCCCAGTGCTCACTGTCATTGTCACTGTGGGTGCCAGGGCAGCAGTGCTGTGCCCAGTGCTCACTGTCACTGCGGTGGCAGTGCTGTGCCCAGTGCTCACTGTCACTGTGGTGGCAGGGCAGTGCCCAGTGCTCACTGTCACTGTGGTGCCAGGGCAGCAGTGCTGTGCCCAGTGCTCACTGTCATTGTCACTGTGGGTGCCAGGGCAGCGGTGCTGTGCCCAGTGCTCACTGTCATTGTCACTGTGGGTGCCAGGGCAGCAGTGCTGTGCCCAGTGCTCACTGTCATTGTCACTGTGGGTGCCAGGGCAGCAGTGCTGTGCCCAGTGCTCACTGTCACTGTCACTGTGGTGCCAGGGCAGCAGTGCTGTGCCCAGTGCTCACTGTCATTGTCACTGTGGGTGCCAGGGCAGCAGTGCTGTGCCCAGTGCTCACTGTCATTGTCACTGTGGTGCCAGGGCAGCAGTGCTGTGCCCAGTGCTCACTGTCACTGTCACTGTGGTGCCAGGACAGCAGTGCTGTGCCCAGTGCTCACTGTCATTGTCACTGTGGTGCCAGGGCAGCGGTGCTGTGCCCAGTGCTCACTGTCACTGTGGTGCCAGGGCAGCGGTGCTGTGCCACCCTGGCGCTCGGGTGCTGCCGAGCCCTGTGTGACTGTGTTCTGTTCTCCTTGTAGATGGAGGAGATTAAGTTTAAGGACAGAGCAGTCTTCGTGCTGGAGAGAGAGTTAGGGGTGCGAGCCGGGCATGCTCAGAGACTGCAGCTCCAAAAGGAGGCTTTAGATGAACAACTGTCCCAGCTCAAAGAGTCTGACCGGCATCTGAGCAGCCCCAAGCGGGAACTTCCTTATGCAAGTGGTGCAGGAGACGCTTCAGATCATTCGGGAAGCCCCGTAAGCACTTCCACGTGGTTTCACCTAAACGAGCGACAAACGAGTGGCAGAATCTTGATGAGTGCACCCTGGAGCAGGAGCTGTCCCATGGCTGTGCAGAGCTCCCGAGGCACCTGCTCGTGCTCTGGCTTTTGTGTGCCCAAACCCTTGAGATTTCCAATCAGACCTCGCCATGGGAGAGCTCTTGCTTTCTGTCGTTTGTTTCCCGGTCGGTTTGCTTTGGTTTGGTTTGGTTTGGTTTTGTCAGCAGGGTGGAATTGCTCTGTCCTTTCTCTCCTTTCCCTCACTGTGCCATGCTCAGCCACCCGCCTTAGTCTGACGGTTTGACTGGACACTGCCAACAAACGATGCAAATGCATTTCTCACCAAGTGCTGTTTGTGTGCGAGCTCTCGGAGGCGCTGGGGCTGGGGGAGCAGATGCACGAGGCCAGTTCCAGAGGGATGGAGGCACTGCAGGGCAGCACGAAAGCTGCACCCCCAGGGCAGCCCTGCACTGCTGCTCAGTGCCAGCAGCACACAAAGTGAACCAAACACCTCCTAACCCATCCTCTGCTGTTTGTCCTCTGCAATAGCCAGAGAATTCGATTGGAGTCACCCCTCCACAGTGGCTTTTGCAGTGTAACTCTGGCACCTCCCTCCTGGGCCCCCTTTGCCCAGCAGAGCCCTCGGGTAACTGCCCTCGTGCCTCTGACGTGTGCAGGTCGTCCTCATTGCTGATCCTCATCAAGATTTCCTTTGCGACAGCCTCGATTGGCTCAGTACAAGTGTAAAACTTATACCTGAGCAAACCAATCTGTTTTATTCTTTGGCCCAAGCCTCTCCTGCACCTGTTGAATGAGGAACCCTAGACCTCCCAAAAGTGCCACCAGCACTTTTTTGTGGGCACTAATTTGCCTCTCTCTAGTTGTACTCAACTTCTGCCAAAGACCAGAACAAGTCGTAGAGAAGGGGGAAAGTCTGTCACGTTTGTCAGTAGCTGTAACTCCTCTGATTCTGAACGAGAACACATCTACCTATATCTCTATTCATTTCTAATTTGATTGAAGCGTTTTCACTCAGATAAAGTGCTACCCCTGTAGCCTTACGAGTGACCCTTCAGGACCCCATAAGGGCCGCAGCTTTCTGGAAGAAGAGTTTATTCAATGCACAATTGCATGGATTTTCCCCATTCAGTAATTCAGTAATTTTAATACCAGTTTCTTATGACCAAGTTCTCAGAGTGGGCGATGTGTCTGAAGCTCTCAGTTCAACAGTGGCATCATTGGAACACGGCCTTCTAGTTTTGATATTTTCTGTTGTTTCCAAGTTTACCACTTGTAAACTTTGTGTTTGCACATTTGTATTGTCACATTTGTGCCCTTGTATTTGCATATGCATATACATATGCATATACACACCTCTGCATTTGCATTCTTTGTTTGCATTTGCATTTCCACTCCTGACTTTCCGTTGGTCTCACCCGCAGCTTTCCATGGTCTCTTGGGTTCCACGGGTTACACTCTACGCGATAACATTTAAAGTGTTTGCATTTGGGATAAGGAAAAGTTAGAGCTTTGCCAGCGTGCTCTTGCGTGCGCACTTACGAGCAGTTATTTGCAGTTGATCTTTGTTTTAGGAACAGCAGTTGGATGAAAAGGACGCGCGGCGCTTCCAGCTGAAAATCGCGGAGCTGAGCGGGATCATCCGCAAGCTGGAGGACAGGAACGCGCTGCTGTCGGAGGAGAGGAACGAGCTGGTGAGTGCAGCAGGGCCAGGGGATGTGTGCCCTGCCCCAGGAACACCCGGGGTCACTCCTGTGCTGCCTGGAGTCGAGGGGCTGCTCCTGCTGCCCAGCTCAGAGCCCCCGTCACCCCGCTCTTGGCTTGTGCAGCGATGGATTTTTAAGATGGTATTAGCTCGAATTGTATTTATTTCTTTTTAAAAATATTCCCCACACTGAGGAATATTAAAATATTCTGAGGAATATTAAAATATTTAAAATACATTCCCCACACTGAACGTTTGCTACACAGGCAGAATATCTCATTGTAGCCACAGCTCTCTGCACAGAGAGCACCAGGCACAACTTCCCCAAGGATTTCTCTGAGGGAAAAGCAGTGAGGAACCTCAGAGAAAATAACTCTTATCTCCACTTGCTGCTCCTGTTGTTTGGCACATGTGGAATGTGTTGTGGAGATTGTTTACCAGAAGCGACTTGTTAATTGCGCTCTGGTGATGGTTGTTTAGATTGATTAGCCAATTAGGTCAAAGCTGTGTTGTGACTGTCTGGAGACAGTCACGAGTTTTTCTTTAGTATCTTTTTTAGTATAGTTTTAATATATGGTATTAGTGTAATATAATATAGCTTAATAAAGCATTTGTTCAGCCTTCTGGAATCATTAGAGTCAAAGCAGATTATTCCCGCAGCAGGGGCTCCCTACAACGATACGTTCTCGTGTGGGAATGTTCTCTTCCCAATGGAAAATCCCAAGAGTTTTTGATCAGTTCTGCTTTGTATCAGGAGAAAATACTTCTAGCGTGATAGTTACAGAAAGTAGTTAATATATTTGATGAAAAAGCTCCAGAGGGGTTATTTTTCTCTTTATCTTTCAGCTGAAACGCCTCAGAGAAGCAGAAAGTCAGTATAAGCCCATTTTGGACAAAAACAAACGCCTCAGTAGGAAGAATGAGGAGTTGTCACATGCCTTACGTCGAATGGAAAACAAACTGAAATTTGTGACGCAGGAAAACATTGCCATGGTGAGTGCCTTGCTCCTGGGAGAGCGTGGGACGTGGTGGGGCTGAGGCAGTCAGGCGTTGGCCCATCCTTGCAGGTTCCATGGGAAACTCTTCCATTCTGGCCAGGTCCCTTCCAGCCCAACCTCACCTGGCATTCTGTGGTTCACCTTTCCTGCCAGAATCACCTCACAGTCCCTGGGGAATCTGCCCTGTGCCCCTGCCCCTGTCCCAGCTGGAGGAGCAGCACCCTCTGGCATGTTTGGAGCCTGGATGTGAGGCTCAGCAGAAGGGGAGCAGGAGAGCTGCCAGGGCAACCATTAGAGAAATGTTTTCTACTTGCTGTGAAGGGAAGGGCCTGACGAGTCCCTGGCAGAGCCTCCTGATCATTTCCTCCTCTGCCCTGTGGTTTTTGCATTCTAGAGGCAAAGAAGTGGAGCAATAAGGAGACCAAGCTCCCTGAATGACCTCGACCACAGCCAGGAAGAAAGGGAAGTGGATTTCCTGAGGCTGCAGGTTATTGAGCAGCAGAACATCATAGATGAGCTGTCCAAGGTAAGATGGGAGGCTGCTGCTCTCACGTGAGAGTGCCCAAGGGCAGAGCAGAGGGAGCCCAAGGAAGGGGTGCCTGAGGTTCTGGGAGCTGGTGGGCACAGTGGGCAGCAGGGGAACCTGGCAGGCATTTCTGTGCTTAGTAGTAACAGAAATTATCTGTGGTGTGGTGTTTGGGAAAACCCTTTCAGCCTGCATTGGCCTGGCCTGACAGAGCCATGCCCTTGCATGTGCTGGTGGCCAGATCTGGAGGGAAATGTCTGAGCTCCTTCAGCTGGACACACCCCCAGGGCTGAATATTCCTGTATACAGGGAGGGGTCTGCAACCCTGGGCTTGGGGTTTGCTTTCTTCTTAACATGTGCTTTGTCCTTGGAAACAAAAAACATCAAAATCATGATACTCTTCTAGAAAATAACTTTTGTTTCTTCCCTTTCTTTTTAAGCCTGTCCAGTTACTGACATTATTTCATTCTTTTTTGTTAGACCCTGGAGACTGCTGGCTATGTGAAGAGTGTCATGGTAAGAGTGGCATTAGCTTCCTCCTCATCTGTATATGCTTTAAATTGCTGTTCATGAGAAGCAGGCAGGGTGCAACAGCATTTATTCTCCCTTCCATCTGTGTTCAGCACTGAGCTGACCCAGGGTTTCCTCAGAGCAGATTTTTTTATCAGCAGTTGTTCACCAGAGAAAAGCACAGTGGTGGTGGGGAGGAAAGCTTTAATCCCACCAGCTGTCCTGGTGGCCAAGTGTCCCCATCTCCAGGGCAGCTCTGTCCCCTTGGAATGGCATTTTTCCACTCTGGCTGCCCCTGGCTTTGTGTGACCCACACTGGGGTGTGCTCAGCCCTGCCCTTGCCCCACTGCTGTGGTGAGCAGGGATGTTTGGGGTTCCAAACAGGGATGTTTGGGGTTCCAAGCAGGGATGTTTGGGGTTCCAAGCAGGGATGTTTGGGGTTCCAAGCAGGGATGTTTGGGGTTCCAAACAGGGCTGTTTGGGGTTCCACCAGTGATGGGTATTGATGGGATGTGCTGTTCCCATTGCCAGGCAATGAGTGTTCGATTGTCCCTGGCCTGGGATTGGCCACCAGGCTGAGCAGCAGCTCCTGTCACTGTCCCCAAGGTCACCCCATCCTTGTACCCAGGGCAAATGGAGCAGCTGAGGGTTTCCCCTGTGGAGCTTCCCTCTCTGCACTCTCGGGCTTTGCAAGTCCAGAACAGAGACTTTTGGCTGAGTACTGTTAAAAATCAACCTAATACCACAAAGAGGAAGAAATTGTTCCCTGGCAGGGTGGGCAGCCCTGGCACAGGTGTCCAGAGCAGCTGTGGCTGCCCCTGGATCCCTGGCAGTGCCCAAGGGCAGCCTGGATGGAGCTTGGAGCAGTCTGGGAAAACAGAAGGTGTCCCTGCCATGGCAGAAGTGAAAGGAGGTGATATTTTAGGTCGCTCCAACCTGGAATTTGATTATTCTATTATTTCCTCCAATTGTAAAATTTCTGGCAGCAGTAAGGGCTCAAACCTTGCTCCAGGGGCAGAGGGATCCTGCAGATCCTGAGGGAAGGAGCTGAGCCTGGAAGTGCAGAGTCCAAAGGGGCCCTGCAGTGTGTGCAGTGTGTTGGGTGTGTGTCCCTTCCAGAGCCACCCACAGCCACCAGGGACAGGGACAGGGCTGCAGGGCCACGGTCACCCAGGGAGCAGCTCCACAGGGACACCCAAACTCTCAGCATAAAGCTCATCATCAGCTTTATTTCAGCTCCATTTTCATGGATATAAAGATAAAGCTCATCATCAGCTTTATTTCAGCTCCATTTTCATGGACATAAAGATAAAGCTCATCATCAGCTTTATTTCAGCTCCATTTTCATGGACATAAAGAACAATTTCTACGTGTCTGTGGCAAAGCTGAAAGATGTTGGAGCAAATAACCCAGGACTGGTGACAGTGTGGGACAGTGGCCAGCAGGGACATCCTGTCTGTTGCTCCCCAGTGGCCCCCTGTACTGACCTGGTTATTTCAGTGGCTGCTCTCTGCAGACAGCTAACAGTGTCTCTGACTCCTGCAGGAACGTGATAAGCTGCTGAGGTTCAGGAAGCAAAGGAAAAAAATGACAAGAATTCCTAAGGTAAAACCAAACCCTTCCCTGGTGACATGCTGATGGACAGGGCTGGGTGCTCAGAGCACCCCAGGGCCATGGCAGTGTTCTCCTCAAGGGTCTGCAAGTGGGCCCTGAACTTCAGTTTGGGTGATGTAGCTCAAGGACATTGACAGACTGCATTGGGATATTCAGGGGGGCAGGGGACCTGTTTGCATCGAGCATTCTGAGCCTTTTCATGCCCTGCATTCACCCTGTGGGACTCTGGGGGGATGTGGTTGTCTTAAGAGCAGACAAATTTTATTAATTAACACATCTCCCAATGATCTTCTAATGGTGCTGCCTGAAAACATGTGTACATGGTAAATAATTCATGATGGACTTTAGTAACATGTGGAAATTGCTGGTTGGGGAAGCAGTGGTTAGAGCTCAGGGAAAAGGGGATGCTGGTTAATGAGGGCTTGGCAGGGTGTTAATGTAAATATTAACACTAAAATGTCACAGGAAGGTTTAATGTCAGGGCTGCCAGTGCACTGTGATCCACAGATGAACAATTAGAGTGAGGCTGGAGCTAATGAACCTATGAATAACTAATTGAGGTCGATGGGAGATAACTCCTGACATCCTGAGCATCACACCCAGGCCTTCCAGGGAGGCACATCCTGTCTGAAGGCTGGGTGGGGCTGGAGGGAGGGGACAAGGGGATGGCTCCCAGTGTCAGGGGCAGGGCTGGATGGGATATTGGGAATTGGGAATTGTTCCCTGGCAGGGATGGATGGGAGATTGGGAATTGGGAATTGTTCCCTGGTAGGGTGGGCAGCCCTGGCACAGGTGCCCAGAGCAGCTGTGGCTGCCCCTGGATCCCTGGCAGTGCCCAAGGCCAGGCTGGACATTGGGGCTGGGAGCACCTGGGACAGTGGGAGGTGTCCCTGCCATGGCAGGGGTGGCACTGGGGGGGATTTGGGGTCCCAGAGCCATGGAAGGAATCCCAGGGCCTCCCCTGTGGCTTGGGGCTGTTTGCATCCCCAGCCCTTCCAGCCCGTGGCTCTTTGCCTGCCAGGCCATCAGTCCAGGTACCAGGGAAGTCTGTCCAGGGCAGTCTGTCCAGGTGTCAGGGCAGTCTGTCCAGGTGTCAGGGCAGTCTGTCCAGGTGTCAGGGCAGTCTGTCCGGGTGTCAGGGCAGTCTGTCCGGGTGTCAGGGCAGTCTGTCTGGGTGCAGGGGCAGTCTGTCCCGGGCAGTCTGTCTGGGTGCCAGGGCAGTCTGTCCATGTGCCAGGGCAGTCTGTCCATGTGCCAGGGCAGTCTGTCCAGGTGCAGGGCAGTCTGTCCCGGGCAGTCTGTCCAGGGCCATCTGTCCAGGTGCCAGGGCTCTCCCTGACCCTGCTCTCTGTCAGAAGCCGGTGGTGGAGACGTTCTATGGCTACGATGAGGAGGCTTCCCTGGAGTCTGATGGTTCCTCCATCTCCTACCAAACCGACCGCACCGACCAGACCCCCTGCACGCCCGAGGACGACCTGGAGGAGGTACTCCTCAAACACCCCTCCTGCTTTGATCAGGACCCTGGTGCTGGTTGTGACCAGAGTGTCCCGTTCCGTTCGTGTCTTGTAAATAATATTGCCAGGGCACTGGTTTTTAATGAAATCCCTGCTCTGTTCCATCACTTCTGGCTATCATTGCTGCTCTCTCGTATCTGTTCTATCATTCTGTCACCTCAGACCACAAAATGAAACATTTCTGTTAAATTTGGTGCTGTGCATGTTGGTCAGTATCTCTACATCTCAGGTCTTCAGTAACTTCATAACTTCCAGCCAAGCTGGAAATCTCATATCCTAAGAATATTGAATTTATGGCAGGTTTGCAGGTCTAAAAAACAGAGAAATTGGACACGGGGTGGGAGGTGTGTTCAGTCTGAGCCTGGCTGCAGATTTTGGCAGGGGCAGTTTGGGCCAGCCAAGCTCAGTAAGGTCTGTGTTGGTGGGGGGAGAGGGAATGAATGCTCTCCTGAAGCTCTGGGCCCCAGGGAAAGGCTGGGTGCAGAGGCTCTGACATCACAGCACACAAATGTAACACAAATTAAAGGCATTCTACCTTGGATTTGCCAGGGCTTCCCCACAAATGCAGTCCCCAGTGTGTGTCAGATCACTGGCCCGTTACACAGCTCTGGTTTGACAAGACTCTTGTAATAAACAAGAATTGCCCCTGATGATGTGCAGCCTTTTCATGGCGTGCTGGCTCCAGGTGTGTAATTCAATCTGCAGAAAGGGAGCCTGCAGAAATCCTCACCCCATCAGGAAAGATAGATACCTGATGGTTACCAGGCTGCACTGCAGGAAATCTGGATGTATTTGTGTATGCATGAGCCTGTTTATTTTTCATTCCTGTGTTGAGATCTTCCCCCTGTTCAGCCAGTGGGAAGTTGATGCGTGCACCCAGCACTGTAATTCCATTTCATGTTGAGTGAAATATTCCGGTCAGACATGAAAGCACTCCATACTGGATATTGTGAGCAGGGTGAAGAAGATGAAGGGCTCCTTTCATGTTGCTGTCACCACTTCTACAACTATTAACTCTGGATTTGTGTTTTAATAATTGAGTGAGGCTGCCAGGCTTGGTTTCCTTCCCAAATTGAAACCTTTTGTTGTTAAAGAAAGCTGCATTTTCACCTTTAATGTGATGATTTTCCCCGTTCCAGTAGGAAAGGGTGGTGCAGTCATTAGTGTGCTCTATGGAAGGCAAGCTTTTATCTTCCCAAGGCAGGATTATCTTTTTATTTCTGTATTGCACTTCCCAGAGGTAAGAGCGCGCAAGGGATGCGCAGGGGACGGAGGGGAGGCAGCTTGAGGGCACTTAGCTACGATATTTTGTACCATGGTTCCAAATTGCATTTCACAAGGGATAATTGTGGCAGTTTGAAGACACGGCAGACCTAACCCCTCCTTTGTGTGCTGGCAGGGCATGGCCAAGGAGGAGACGGAGCTGCGGTTCCGGCAGCTGACCATGGAGTACCAGGCGCTGCAGCGCGCCTACGCCCTGCTGCAGGAGCAGGTCGGGGGCACCCTGGATGCAGAGCGGGAAGTCAAGGTCTGCAGGGCGTGCATGCCAGGGAAATGGGGCTGTGCATGCCAGGGAAATGGGGCCGTGCATGCCAGGGAAATGGGGCCGTGCATGCCTTGGAAATGGGGCTGTCCATGCCATAGAAATGGGGCCCTGCATGCCATGGAAATGGGGCCGTGCATGCCATGGAAATGGGGCCGTGCATGCCATGGAAACATGGAAATGGGGCCGTGCATGCCATGGAAATGGGGCCCTGCATGCCACGGAAATGGGGCCGTGCATGCCATGGAAATGGGGCCGTGCATGCCACGGAAATGGGGCCGTGCATGCCACGGAAATGGGGCCGTGCATGCCACGGAAATGGGGCCGTGCATGCCACGGAAATGGGGCCGTGCATACCATGGAAATGGGGCCGTGCATGCCGTGGAAATGGGGCCGTGCATGCCATGGAAATGGGGCCGTGCATGCCATGGAGATGGGGCCGTGCATGCCGTGGAAATGGGGCTGTGCAGCTGGCAGGGCGGGTGGGGGACCCACCTGGTGGGGCTCAGGCTGTTCTCCAGCTCACCCGAGGGCTCTGGGTGCTGCCAGCCCCGGGAAGGGCTGCTGGGAATCCAGCACTGCTGCAGCTCGGGCTTTCCACCTCTGCTCTGCTCAAGGGAAACCCAGGGAGGTTTTTGTGGGAAATCCTTGAAAGTAAGCTCTTTTTCTCTAAAGAACTAGGACAGATAGCCTTAAATGTATAATGCGTGGTCTTTAATTCCCTCTGGGCTCTGAGAGATTACATGATTCCTCATGAAATGTTTAGAAGGCTTATAGCTGAGATTTTTCTGTTAATTAAATTGCAAAGTGCCCTGTGCCATTCTGCCTGTCTGCCTCACAGGGTTCCCGTGCCTCTGGCCTGAAGTGCTGCTTTTGTTGGGAGCTTGTTGTGTGTGCCAAGGAGTCACAGAGGAATTGTTCCCTGGCAGGGTGGGCAGCCCTGGCACAGGTGCCCAGAGCAGCTGTGGCTGCCCCTGGATCCCTGGCAGTGCCCAAGGCCAGGCTGGACATTGGGGCTGGAGCACCTGGGACAGTGGGAGGTGTCCCTGCCATGGCAGGGGTGGCACTGGGGGAATTTGGGGTCCCTCCCACCCAAAGCATTCCCTGACTCCCTGAAGGGCTGGCAGGATGGGTCATGCCCAGCCTGCAAAGGTGTGGGTGCAGTCAGGAAAGGCACAAATTTGCTGTTTAACAGGAGAAATGTGCCTGCAGAGCCCTAATTTGTTCCTACACCTGTTCTGTGGAGGTTATCTGGGAACACAGGGAGTGGGTCAAGGTGTGATGCAGGAAACTGCCATTCCCAGAATGAGCATCTGCTCTGAAACACCAGGGACTGCACCTGGAAGGAAAACCCCAGTGGGCCAAGGCCTGCCCAGCTGTGAGAGTGGCTGGATTTCAGTCTTTTCACAGTGGCCAAAGGAGGCTCCAGTGTGGGTCATGCAAACAAAGTCACTTTCAGTGTAAATAACAGGATAAATAGCAGAGAAATGGCTCAAGGAAATAAATGTTCTATGGAAGTATGTAACAAATACAACAACTAGCAGTAATTACATTTGTTTTGCAGAAAACATGTGCAGGAATGTGGTGTGTACTTAAATAAGCAGGAAGCTACAAATACAGTAAAAATGAGAGATGGGTATAAAATAGATATGGCACTAAATCATAGATAAGGCTCTAAGTTAGAGATAAGGCACCAAAGGCACAAAGGTCACTGAAATTTGCCAGTTTGTAATGTGGGCTCTGCTCTGAGTGTTTAATGTGCCCCAGATTTAAGGGAACCAGGTGTGCCCACAATTGTGCCATCATAATTCTCATTTGTTTTCCTGGAGAAAGGGAGGCTCTGGCTGCAGCCTGCCAAGGCCAGCTGTGAGGGGCCAGCTCTGCTTTGCCATTTCGTTAATCTTGAGTCAAATCTCAAAATCAGTAATCCTATCTCCCAGACTTGATTTGATTACATTTCATTATTTGATACTCTGTGCTCAGCTGCAAATTTCTTCTGCCAGGAAACTTTCAAAATAATTTCTTAAAAGCCTTTGGTGTTTTAAATATTTCCTGTAACTGCATTAGGTTTGGTCTTTTGGAGAAGGATTTTTTTTTTAATTTATTTTTAAATTATTCTTTATCAATTTTTGGATTTTTTGTTTCTCTCTCTAATGCCACAGACTCGTGAGCAGCTCCAAGCAGAAATCCACCGGTCCCAGGCTCAGATAGAAGACCTGGAGAAGGCTCTGGCTGAGCAGGGACAGGTAATGCTGACTCCAGCCCTTCCCCACCTGTCTGCTGGGGGACCAGAAAGGTTCCCAGGCTGATTACAGCTTGTGCACCACATCTGCTGATAAAAAACCAACAACCAAACAAAGAAAAACACAAAACAACAACAGCAGTAAACAGAAAATGGTTTTGAGAACAATTAAATATTAAATAATTCCATCATTGCCTTCCCAGCTTAGTCTCTTCTTGTTGTTCTTGCTGATAAATGATGTTCTGGGTTTATGGGTTTTATATATTCCTCAGAGTAAGAGATTAGCTTCCAGATAAAGTTTCGTTTGCCTGATCTGCAGAAATATGTAATTTGTATTTAGCAAAATAGAAATGTGATAGTAAACACATAGTTGGGAATATCCCTTTAATGCGAACCACTTTACCTGAAAGTTTTTTAATCACTGCAATGTTTTTATTCCATTTGTGTACTACAGAGCTGTTAAAAGTACATGGGCAGGTTTATCCTAGGGAGTTACTTTAGGAAGCAATGGGCTCAGAGTTTCACAGCTCTCACTGTTGTGTCCCCCTGCACTGAGGTTCATGAAATACTTGCAGCTGTGCTCTTGCAAATGCTGCAGCATCACCTGCAGTGTTGCTCATTTCTCCCCAAGGACATGAAGTGGATTGAGGAGAAGCAGGCATTGTACAGGAGGAATCAGGAACTGGTGGAAAAGGTATTTAATGACTATGTTTGCATTATTCAAATGGCATTTGTGTCCTGAGGGATGCAGAAGGGGCAATATTCCAATCTGTGTGGCACTGCCCTGCTGGCAATAAGTCATGTTTAATAGGAGATCCTCCTAAACCTGCTGGGAACTGGGGCTCTGGCATTCCCTGTGTGTGTCCTGTGCATGGGGACAGTGACCCTGGGGGCCAGCCCTGTGTCCCCCTGGCCCGGGGGGTGCTCAGCCCTGCCCTGGGTGGCTGTGCCTGCCCACCTGGCTCAGGTGTCCTGTGCTGGGTGTGTGTGCCTGCCCACCTGGCTCAGCCCTGCCCTGTGCTGGGTGTGCCTGCCCACCTGGCTCAGGTGCCCAGGGCTGGGTGTTCCTGCCCCCCTGTCTCAGCCCTGCCCCCTGGCCCAGCCCTGCCCCCCGGCTCAGGTGCCCAGGGCTGGCTGTGCCTGCCCGCCTGTCTCAGCCCTGCCCTGGGTGGGTGTTCCTGCCCCCTGGCTCAGGTGCCCTGCCCTGGGTGTGTGTGCCTGCCCACCTGGCCCAGCCCTGCCCCCCTGGCCCAGCCCTGCCCCCTGGCTCAGGTGCCCCGTGCTTTGGCAGATCAGGCAGATGGAGGCAGAGGAGGCACGGCTCAAGCACGACGTGCAGGACGCCAAGGACCAGAACGAGCTGCTGGAGTTCAGGATCCTGGAGCTGGAGGTGAGCCCGGGGCAGCCCCAGCCCTGCTGCTGTGGGGCACTGCAGGGACACTCTGTGCAGGGTCTGGGCACAGAGGAGAACCACAGACAGCACCAGCACCACTGGCATGGCTGGTGTGTTGCTGTGGCAGGAGGGTGGGTGGATGAGCTCAGGGCCCTCCCAAGGCAGAGCATGCCCTGGTGCTGGGTGTGGCACAGCCGGGGTCACCGGGGGTTCTTGTCCTTTCAGGAGAGAGAGAGGCGGTCCCCGGCCATCACCTTCCACCACGGCCCCTTCACGGAGGGGAAGAGCCCTCTGCAGGTGTACTGCGAGGCTGAAGGTGTCACAGTAAGGGACGCTCCTTTCCTGTCCCCTCCCTGGGCCAAGCCAGGTGCCCCGTGCTGACCCCTGCTCTCCTCTCTCTCTTGCCAGGACATTGTAGTAGCAGAGCTGATGAAAAAGTTGGACATTTTAGGGGATAACGCCGTAAGTGTATGTTCCTTTAATAAATTGTGCATGCTTTGGGGAACACCTGTCCTCGTGTGCAGGGAGCAGAGCTGCCTGGCCGGGTGCTGCACTGCCTGTCCTGCCTCTGGTTTGGGCTGCAAGCAAAGCGTTTGCTGCCGTGTCAAGGCTTTGCTGCCACTGAGGAGTGAAGCACAGGGCTCGTGTCACCAATGCTCCAAATCCCTGGTACTCAGAGTCACGTTGGTGTTTGGGGCTTTCTGGCCACTGGCCACACACGGTTTCTTGATTTGCTTGCTCTGCATTTGCTTTGCTTTTGCATTTCAGCAGCTGCGTGCTTTGAGTTTGCCCAACAACCCATCAACCCTTGATACTAACAGGATATTAAACAAGAAACCAGACCAGCAGGTGAAAAGGAGAAGCAAATAACAAGAAAGGTGCAGGTGCTTCTCCTTCAGCAGGTGGCAGTGAATGACTGACTGCACACAGCCATGCACATGGAGGGCACACACGAGGTCCTGTGGGTCTCCTCCTGTGCTCTCCCCTGTCAGCAGAGCCCCAGGGCTGGGGGGGCCAAGGAGAGCAGAGCCCCTCTCCAGCCTGGGGTCTCACTGAGCCCTCAGCACATCCAGGGCCCTCCCGGGACCCCCACCCCAGCACTGGGGCTGCAGGAGGGTCCCCACTGTTCCCAGAGCTCTGCACCAGGGCTGCCCCAGCTCTCCCTTGGACAGGCTGGATAGCAGCAAAGCACCATCCCCAGCACCATGGCACAGCCTGGAATACCAGAACTGGAAATACCTGAGGGTGGGCAGCCCTGGCACAGGTGCCCAGAGCAGCTGTGGCAGCCCCTGGATCCCTGGCAGTGCCCAAGGCCAGGCTGGACATTGGGGCTGGGAGCACCTGGGACAGTGGGAGGTGTCCCTGCCATGGCAGGGGTGGCACTGGAGGGGTTTGGGGTCCCTTCCCACGCAGAGCACACCAGGATTCCCTGGTTCAATCCCTGCAGGGCAGCACTGCCCTGTCCCAGCCATGCCTGGGGCTGAGGCTCTCCAGAGTCCCCCTTGTTGTACCTCCCCTGCCCAGCAGTGCCCTGGCTCTGGCTCAGGGCCCCACACGGGCCAGGCCCAGCCCTTCTCCTGTGTCCCTGTGGTCACTCTGAAGGGATGGACGGGTCACACTGCTTGGGATGAAATGCAAAGCACAGTTCCAGTACTTTGATTTTTTGGAGAAAGCAACAGAAGATGGATGGAGTGTCCAACATCTCAACAAATGCTTCCCAAAATCATCACCGGGCTGCACAAAGTGGGGATGGTGCATGGGATGGGCACTGCATCTCTTCTCCCCATGGCTCTTTGTGCTGAGCTTGATCTTGTCCTGTGTGAATGTGTGTTTATTCCCTGTTGGGTACACATAGATCCAGCGTCCCTTTTTGGTAAATATGAGAATTTCTGAAGAATTATGTATAACAAGGGTTGGTACTGAATAGTGACAATGCGTTTTACAGTGATTTTGCATTACAGTATTAATTTTCTCTGCCTCAGTTTATTGTTCCTCAGACATATTTAATTCCAGAGACAGCAGTGGCCCGAGTGGTGGGTTAGTAACAAGAACTGGGATCTGTTGTAATTGTGCTCTGCTTTTGGTGCAGAATCTGACCAACGAGGAGCAGGTGGTCATCATCCAGGCCAGGACTGTCCTCACACTGGCTGAGAAGGTGAGAGCACAGGTGGGGAGGTGAGCAGAGGCTGGGCAGGTGAGGAGCACAGGGTGGGCAGGTGAGGAGCACAGGTGGGAAGGTGAGGGGACTGGGAAGGGGAGGAGCACAGGCTGGAGAGGTGAGGAGAAGAGGTGGGGAGCACATTTACACAGGAGAAAAGGTGAGCAGAGGCTGGGCAGATGAGGAGCAGAGGATGGAAAGGTGAGCAGAGGCTGGGCAGGTGAGGAGCACAGGGTGGGCAGGTGAGGAGCACAGGTGGGGAGGTGAGGAGCACAGGTGGGGAGGTGAGGAGCACAGGTGGGGAGGTGAGGAGCACAGGTGGGGAGGTGAGGCCCAGGGCACCTGTCCTGGTCTCTGTGTTTGGAAGCCCCCACCCCTCTGAGCAGACCTGCTGAGGGAGCTGCCAGCCCCACAAAGCCACAGTGATTCATCAGGAGATGCTCTGGGCTCTGTCCCAGCAGGGTATCCATCCAGCAAGGCAGCAGGCTCCACTGAAATGCAGCTTCACCCAAATGCAGCTTCCCTGAAATGCAGCTTCCCTCAAATGCAGCTTCCCTCAAATGCAGCCTCCCTGAAATGCAGCTTCACCCAAATGCATCTTCCCTCAAATGCAGTTTCACCCAAATGCAGCCTCCCTGAAGTGTGGCTGAACTGCCAGGCCGAGGGGAGGGCCAGGTTTGAGGTGCAGGTCTCAGAGCAATGCAGTGCAGGGCTGGCTGAGCTGTGCTGCTGCAGTGGTGGCTCCTGCTGGCTCATGCCCTGTGTGTCCCTGTGTGTCCCCGCAGTGGCTCCAGCAGATCGAGGTGACCGAGTCTGCGCTGCAGCAGAAGATGCTGGACCTGGAGAACGAGAAGGTACCGGGGAGGGGCAGCAGGGGCTGGGGCTGGGCCCTGGGGTCACTGACAGCCCTTCCTTGCCCCCCAGGAGCTGTTCAGCAAGCAGAAGGGATACCTGGACGATGAGCTGGACTTCAGGAAACAGTCCCTGGACCAGGCTCACAAGGTGAGGGCTGGCACAGGGGCTGGCTTAGCACACCTGGGTGAGCCCATGGGCTGTGCCCTGGGCAAGCTCTGCCCTGGTCCTGGGCAGGGCTGCTGTGGGGTGCCCCAAGGGCTGCAGGGATCAGCAAATCCAGCAATTCCTCTGCACCCTGAGCCGACCAGGACTGCCTCGAGAACAGAACTCCTGGGTCTGAGTGGCCCCTGCAGGGTTAGCACCTGAGCATTAACTTATTCAACACCAGTTTTCATTCAGCCAAAGCTTCAGTAAAGGTCTGATAAGGAAATCAGGTTTTCAATCATTTGCCTTATATTTTTAAAAAGCATATTTTGGCCTGCACATTCCCTTGGGTTTTGGATTACACCCTCTGTCACCAGAGCAGCTGGAGGTATTCTGGGATGGGTAAATCTGAAATGGAACTGCTTTTAAGTCAGGTTCATCATTAGCTGATCCTGGGGCATTTCACCCATCTTTTCAGTCATCAGCTTTCTTATTTCTATCAATGAGAGAAAGGTTTTCTATATAAATCCACAAAAGGCATAAAGTTTCCTCTCAGTTTATCTCATTTTCCCAGTTCTACATAAACCTAGAGCACAGTTACACTTTCTGAAGAGCAGCGAGTGTTTATGCCTCTCTTTCTGCCTCCTGTTGTCTACTTGTGTCTTGGACCATTTGGGGGAGCTTTTGCTCCACACATTTCTGTCCTGTGGGTGACTTTTAGGACTGATTTTGCCACATTCTGGGCTGTATCTGGAACCAAGGCACGGTGCAAACCTTGGAAAGCACACAAGCCCCTCAGCTGTGGCCCCAGCCCTATAACCCCGTGCAGTGGAATTTCCCTGCCCATGGCAGGGGATGGAACAAGGTGGCCTTTAGTCTGGGACTCCATGGTTCCATCCTCTCCTGTCCTGAGCACGGTTTGTGCAGCTGCTGCTGGAAGCAGTGAGTGCAGGGAGTGTCAGCCCCTGCAGAGGGGGCTGGGGGTTATTTGCATTCCCTCTATTTTCTGAAGGCAGCACACGCGTGTCCCAGGCACTGCTTTGTTCCAGGGCACAAATGCAGCCTGAAAGCAGCAAAGGAAGCTTTGTTCTGCCCTGAATTCGAGTGGAAAAAGCTCTTTTGCTTTATAAAATTCGCTTCACTTCCATGTTTCCTTTGTGCCCTGGGGATGAGGAGCTGCTAATCGTGATGCCCCTGAAGCAGAGCCAACAGGATTAGCAGGCAAACCCCGAGCCTGGCTGCTGCAGGGTCCTGCCCCAGGCAGCCCTTGGCTGACCCTGCTGCTGCTCGGAGGGCCAGGAGGGTCCCCTGCCCCTCTGCTGCCCAGGTCGGGTCTCCAGACAGGGCTGGGGTTGTGTCCTTGAGGCTGGACACAGCAGAATCCAGGTATCAAACACCCATTTTGCTGGGACGAGGCTGTGTCCTCTGCTGGGTCACAGGAGAGCTACCAGGAAAGGGCAACCAAGGGACTGAAAAATACATGTAAAAATATCTGTAACTCACAAAATGAGTCTTTATGAACCTCTTTCCTATTCACATTTTCCCTTCTCCCTTTCCCCTCTCCCTTCTCCCTTTCCCCCTTCCTTTACCTTTTCTCCTCCTCCTCTCCCCACGCTCCCATCCCCAGGAAGGAGCAGCTGGTTCCCCGTGTCTGTGGGGCAGACCAGGCTGGGCCCAGAGGCCGTGCCAGCCCCAGGGCTGCCCGGAGCCCCTCAGGATGGGCTGTTTTCCCTCTGCATGGATTTTCAGTGCTGTCCTGTGGAGGCTCAGCACGCAGCCCCCGCTCTGCTCCCGTTCCTTTCAGGGTCGGATGCTCCGCTCCTCAGAACCTCCTCACCCCGCCGGGGACAAGGTCGAGCTGACAGCTTTATATTGTTTTTGATTAGCAAATTCTGGAATTAGAAGCCATGCTCTATGATGCCCTGCAGCAAGAAGCTGGAGCCAAAATTTCCGACCTTCTTTCAGAAGAGGAGAAGGAGAAGCTGAAGAGCGCCGTGGAGCAGTGGAAGCGGCAGGTGATGAGCGAGCTCCGCGAGAGGGACGCCCAGATCCTGCGCGAGAGGATGGAGCTCATCCAGCACGCCCAGCAGGTGGGTCTGGGCCAGGGCACCCGCCAGGGACAGCCCTGGAGCTCTGCGAGCTGGCCAGGCTGGGACAGGCTTTGCTCGGCCCTGGGCACCCCTGCAGACAGGGCAGCGTGCTGTCCCTGCCTTTGTCACACACGGTGACAATCACAGAGCACTCACCTGCACCCCCTGCCTTTGTCACACACACGGTGACAATCACAGAGCACTCACCTGCAGCCCCTGCCTTTGTCACACACGGTAAAAACCACAGAGCACTCACCTGCAGCCCCTGCCTTTGTCACCACACACGGTGACAAGCACAGAGCACTCACCTGCAGCTCCTGCCTTTGTCACCACACACGGTGACAATCACAGAGCACTCACCTGCAGCCCCTGCCTTTGTCACACACGGTGACAATCACAGCACTCACCTGCACCCCCTGCCTTTGTCACACATGGTAAAAACCACAGAGCACTCACCTGCAGCTCCTGCCTTTGTCACACAGGTGACAATCACAGCACTCACCTGCAGCCCCTGCCTTTGTCACCACACACGGTGACAAGCACAGAGCACTCACCTGCAGCTCCTGCCTTTGTCACCACACACGGTGACAATCACAGCACTCACCTGCAGCCCCTGCCTTTGTCACACACGGTGACAATCACAGCACTCACCTGCACCCCCTGCCTTTGTCACACACGGTGACAATCACAGAGCACTCACCTGCAGCCCCTGCCTTTGTCACACACGGTGACAATCACAGAGCACTCACCTGCAGCCTAATACCTGTCACTACAGGACACGAGAAAACACAAACTCACACCACTGTTCTCAAGGTGAAGGAAAAAGGGAAGTATATTTTCGGACTCCAACATTTATAGTTTTCCAAAAGTGGCAGTGGATTGGAGGGTGGCAGTGCCACCTCTCCAATGACATTGGACAAACCAACAGCCCATCAAATTTCTCCTCCCCCATAAAGGAATCCTTTGGAATCCATTGCTATTCCTAAAGGAATAACAATGAGTTATTTACAGAAAGTGTGTGAGAAAGTTCATTGCAAGAATGTCAGCATCAGAAGGCTTAGAAAATCTTAAAAACCAGGGTGACATAATACCCAATCTGGCTTTGGTAGAAGCACAGCACCTACAATTTATGTCCCCAAACTAATGCATCTTCCGGGTACGTCTGTATTTGGTTGGTTAATAAATATTTTTTTATTTGAAATCTGACAGAGAATTAAAGAGCTAGAAGAAAGAATTGAAGGCCAAAAAAGACAAATAAAAGAGTTAGAGGAAAAGGTAAGGTCATGCAGACGAACAGCTGCTGTGTGTGCACATGACCATTCTCCATTTCACCCGGGCCAAGGAAACCACCCTAGAGAGAGCTCGTGTGTGTAGAGCAGAGAGAAAGGGGGACAGCTCCAGGAAAACAGCTTGCCTTTGCACCAGCCCCTCTGAGGAGGGGAGGTGAGCTGGATGAACTGAGTCCTCACTCCCTGCCACCCTTTGGGGCAGCCTGGCACCGGGCAGGGACAGGGCAGAGGGCTCAGCAGCCGAGCTCTGGGGAAGGGGCTGCTGCTCCCTGCTTGCCTCCCATCCCTGCCAGCCCTGGGAAGGCCGTGCATGGAGCAGGAACGGGGCTTTGCTGTCCTCCCTGCCTGCAGCTGCAGTGTGTGCCACGGAGGGTCCTGCAGCCGCAGTGTGTGCCACGGAGGGTCCTGCAGCCACAGTGTGTGCCATGGAGGGTCCTGCAGCCGCAGTGTGTGCCACGGAGGGTCCTGCAGCCACAGTGTGTGCCACGGAGGGTCCTGCAGCCACAGTGTGTGCCATGGAGGGTCCTGCAGCCGCAGTGTGTGCCACGGAGGGTCCTGCAGCCACAGTGTGTGCCACGGAGGGTCCTGCAGCCGCAGTGTGTGCCATGGAGGGTCCTGCAGCCGCAGTGTGTGCCATGGAGGGTCCTGCAGCCGCAGTGTGTGCCATGGAGGGCTCTGACCCCAGCCCAGACTGCGGTGTCTGACCCTAGCACGGCCTCAGCTGAGCCCTGCCCTGCCCGTGGGAGGGCCGGGCTCAGGTACAGGAGCTGGGCCAGCGCCTTAGGCTGAGCCCAGAGCTCAGCAGGGCCGGGCTCAGGTACAGCAGGGCTGAGCTGGGCCAGCACCTTAGGCTGAGCCCAGAGCTCAGCAGGGCCATGCTCAGGTGTTTGAGGGGTCGGAGCTGGGCCAGCGCCTTAGGCTGAGCCCAGAGCTCAGCAGGGCCAGGCTCAGGTGTTTGAGGGGTCAGAGCTGGGCCAGCGCCTTAGGCTGAGCCCAGAGCTCAGCAGGGCCAGGCTCAGGTGTTTTAGGGGTCAGAGCTCAGCTGCTGTTCCCCATTGCCCCCAGCCCAGGGCTGGGGCTGGCTGGGCTCACAGGACAGGGGGTCACTGTCACCGGCCCAGGGGACACGGGAGCTCCCATGAGCCAAGCTGAGCCCCGAGCACTCAGACTTCACACTCCATGTTCCTTCTCACCTGAGAGTTTTGTTGTGCTCTGTCTGTAAGCACAGCTTGTTTCTCAGTTAAACACACTGTAAATTCTTAATCTCTTTCTTCTCTTCCATTTTTTCCTCTCTTCTCTCCCCCTTTCAGTTTTTATTTTTGTTTTTATTTTTCTCTTTAGCTTTCATTCTTTGGTCATAGTCCTTCAGGCCACATGCACAAGGTAAGCCCTGGGGTCTGCTCTGCTCTCTCCTCTTCTCCTCTTAGAGCATCTCAATTTTCCCGTAGAGAAAAGAGCTTCCTTTTGCTGTGTCAGCAGGATTGAAGGGTCTTTTGTGTATGCCAGAGAACCCAAAAATGGAAATCTCAAAGTCCTTTAAAAAAATGTGAAGCCTGGACACCAGCAGGCAAAAACTTGTCAAACCGAATTTCCTTCTTTAGAGGGAAGGACAAGGGAAAATTCAGCAGGCTTAAAAGCAAGGAAACCTCTGGCAGGCCAGGGCAAACCCCCAGTCTGAGGTGACTTCTCTGAGAGCATCAGGGGCAGCTCCAGCTGATCTGTGCTGGAAGACCATGGGAACCTCAGCCCCTCTCCTGTCCTGCCTCCAGGGCAGCAGCCTGGTGGGTTTGGGGCAGCATGGCATTTACTGGGGTGTGTTCCTCCAGGCACTGTGCCATGGGGCCCCAGGGACCCCCTGAATCCCCTTTTCCCCATGTAAGTGGGGGATAAATTGCCCTATTTCTGTGTGTGCTGCCAGAAATGCCCAGGGCACGGATGGCATGGAGGGGAACGCTCCCCACTGACAACAGAAATGGAGCAGGTCACAAATCCTTTTTATCAGTTTTGCAGTTCAGCAGATAATGGTAAACAGGAGCTCGTAGCAGTTCTGTGGATGCTGTTTGTGCCCATGGGCTTTCCTTGATTGCTGTTCTCCTGTCCTGTTTCAGCCCCCCGAGGCCCTCAGCTGCTCCTGCCCGAGGCCAGCCCTGCTTCCCGGGCCCCGCACGGACACTCTGCCCCTCGCAGCCCCATCTGCCTCGCTCTGTGTGCTGCCCTGGGCCTCTGGGACTCACCGTGGGGCTGAGCTGGGCTGTGGGGAGTCCCTGCACCCCAAAACCCCGAGGAGCCTTTGGAGAGGACAGAGCTGAGCCACCAAGGAAGCCAAGAACTGCAAGAGCTCCAAGAACTCAGAACTGAGCTGCCTCCAAACTGAGCCCACAGAGAGCCCCAAGAGCTCTGCTGCAGCCTCAGAGCTGAGCCCACAGAGAGCCCCAAGAGCTCTGCTGCTGCCTGTGCTGCAGCCCAGGCTGCTGTGCCGGGCAGGCTCTGACAGCAGCACCATCTCTGATTCAGATACACTGGATTTATCCCGGTTCCCTGCTAAGCAGGTGGCAAATTGCTTCTGTGCAGAAGTGCCCCTGTCCTGTCTGTGTGCCACACGCTCGTGTTTGTTCCACGGTTCTTCAAAAATCTGTCTTGGAAGAAGGTTTTAGGAAGCGTTCCAGAGGAGTGGCTCGTGGAAAGATGGATGTGAGTGAAAATGAGGTGGTTTGTTCCAAGGAATTCCTTCGTTGCACAGGGTATGTCCCATGCTTTGTTAAATATCCCACAAACCCAGTTTTAGGAAAAAACATAAAGCTACGTTCAGGAAACCAAGCTGTAATTTATTTTTTGAGCTGTCAGTAAACCATGATGAGAAAAATTATGCAGTAATTTAATATTGGCTGTCCCTGAACAATGACAAAAGGCTTAACACTGTCCCAGCAAAATGTACAACCTGGAAAAGAGTGAACTAAACCAGATTATCCCTGATCCTCGAGCACTGGGCTGGGAGATGAACAGAAGATGTCGTCACCTGGAAGATGTTGTCACCTGGAAGATGTCCTCACCTGGAAGATGTCCTCACCTGGAAGATGTCCTCACCTGGAAGATGTTGTCACCTGGAAGATGTTCTCACCTTGGGGAAAGGGAGCACAAGTCTCACAGAGCCAGAGCCCAGGAGAATGGCACAGGAACCAGGAAGGTTAAAAGAATCCTCTAGAAAAACTGGTGAGCAGGGAAAAACCCAGAAGAAATTCCAGAGTGTGATTGACCACGTTGGATCCACAGCCGAGCACAGAAATGCAGGGCTGGGGCAAGGCCAGGGATGAGGACCAAAGCCAGGACCAAGGCCAGGGATGAAGGACAAAGCCAAGACCAAGGCCAGGGATGAGGAACAAGGCCAGGACCAAGGCCAGGGATGAAGGTCAAGACCAGGACCAAGGCCAGGGATGAGGAACAAAGCCAGGACCAAGGCCAGGGATGAAGGACAAGGCCAGGGATGAAGTTTAAGGCCAGGACCAAGGCCAGGGATGAAGAACAAGGCCAGGGATGAAGTTTAAGGCCAGGACCAAGGCCAGGGATGAGGAACAAAGCCAGGACCAAGGCCAGGGATGAAGGACAAGGCCAGGACCAAGGCCAGGGATGAAGGTCAAGGCCAGGACCAAGGCCAGGGATGAGGACCAAGGCTAGGGATGAGGACCAAGGCCAGGGATGAAGGTCAAGGCCAGGACCAAGGCCAGGGATGAGGACCAAGGCCAGGGACGAAGGACAAGGCCAGGACCAGGGGCAGGAGCCAGGTGCTGCCAGCAGCCAGGGTCCCTCGGTGCCCATTCCCTGGGAGCCCGGGCAGGAAGGGATCAGAGCTCTGGACAGGTAAGATGGGCTGACCAGCTGGAAACCCCTTTAACCTGTGCCACTCCCTCCCTGCTGGTGTCTCTCACTTGGGTTAATAATTACAGGTGTTATTATTCTGTTATTATTATTCTCTTAAGGTGATAACAGAGGAAATACTGAATTTGCTATTGAAGTTACCAAAGTCTTTATGTAAACATTATTTAATCATTGCTAATAATTTAGGTGTTAAATTTCAGTGTGATTTGATGACAAATGCTGGGTTTATGTTTTAGATCAGTGATCACTCCTAACACAAAATTATTGGGAGGTAATTAAATGCACTGTCAGGTTTGTATGGACAGCAAGCAGTCATGCTGCTTTTAAAAAGACATGTTTAAAATGCAGGAGATGAAAATATTTTTCATTTTACATAGAAAAGACAAATACTAATCGGAGAAGTATTTTAATTCACAATTTTTCTCACTTTTTTGAAATTTGTGCTGATATTAACTCTTACATTTATAGATGAGGCCTGAGTGTCCATATTTTTTGCCCTGATTATCATAATTCAATTAAAATCCCCACCATTTATTATAGCTCCATTTGATATTGGTTCATTCAAAGGAAGCAACGTGTGGAATGTGCTGGAACAAATAACATCCAATTATTGTTTGCAATTTCCCAGTAATGGAAGGATGGGGAAGGCACCATGGCAGAGGGCTGGAGCTCCATGGTCTCTGCAGTCCCCTCCTACCCCAGCCAGTCTGAATTCATGTTTCTAAAAGCAGCTTGCAGTGTTTGACTGCTCTGTGGAGCTGGGCACAATGGGGAGATGCCAGCCATGGTCACCAGCAGCCAGCCAGCTTTAAGTTCATGGTGGATCCACCTATTTTCAGACCATCCTGTAACCCTTCTTTTTCTTACAACAATATAAATTCTCTTTAGAAATGGCCCTTAATATTTTAGTTAAGAATATATAACATATTTCCTACTGCAGGCAGCAATTAGAAATACCAGCTTCAGGAGTTCAGAGCTTGGTGGTTTTATTAAACCACGGATGGGGAGGGTTCCCCAGGGGGAGCCTCCTTCCCCCCAGAGCAGGATCTGTCCCTGTGAGCCTCTCAGCTCTGTGGATAATTCCTTTTCTTTAGGTGACTTTGCACACTGAGCAGTTGAACAGCAGCAAGTTGTTCTGTGTTCCTGGTGTACCCCACTGCCAGCTGAGGGTGGGGATTTGGGTTTTGGGGTTTTTCCTCCCTTTCAGAAGGGATCCCAGGGGAGCTGAGGAGCTGCTGGAGCTGGCAGCCCTGTGTGGTGCTCAGGCCCTCTGGAATGGCTCCTTCAGGGGCACTGAGGAGCTCCAGCCTCAGATTGCTAATTGGCCACTGTGCTGTGCAGGGTGACCCCAGACATCCGTGTCTGAAGTGAAGTGTTGGAAATTCAGGCCGGCAAGGAGACTCCCATTGAGCAAAGGCATTGACTCAAAAGCTTTTATTCCTTGTGCTGCGCTCAAACCTCGCGGCTGTGGCGGAGCAGGATTGGCTCGGCAGTGGGGAGATTTCCAGCGGGTTAATGGCTGTCAATTTGTGTAAGAGCAGGGCTGTCTCGGGCAGGGCGTTTCTGCTCCGCTGTCTCTTCTGCTGCAGACTGAAGAGCGCAGAGATGACAGTGTCAGCCTGAATTTGTGGCTGAGGCGGGGGATGGAGGCCCTGGGGCAGGAGCTGGTGCTCAGGGAGGCTCCAGCCCGGTCTGGGCAAGGCTGGGAGCTCCTCTGCCCCTGCTCATCCCAGACATCGCTGCTGTGCAGGGGCTGCTCCCCAAATCCCTGGGGAAACACCTCCACACAGGCCAGCTGGGAGTTTCCTTCTGTGCAAAACACCTGGATTATGGCACAGGAGCTTTGGGTTGTGCTTCCTGGGCAGGACGTGGGACCAGCCTTCCATTTATCCTCTCTGCAACTGAAAGCTGCCACTCCTGTGTTGCTGTAGGGCAATCACACAGCACAGACCCCCAGAATGGTTTGGGTTGGGAGGCACCTGCAAGGTCAGCCCTGCCATGGGCAGGACACCTCCCACTACCCCAGGCTGCTGCAAACCCCATCCAGCCTTCCCTTGAATCATTTACAGGGGTGTCCCTCTTGCTGTGGGAAGTAGAGAAGAGCTTTTTTGGAGCGTGAATTTGTGCAGCAGCAGCAATTTGGTGTCCTGTGTGCTTCCCCCTCAAAACCCCAGCACCTTCCGTCCTCAGTTTGCTCTCAGAATGAAAACTCCACCTAGCTCTGTGCAGAGCTGGGACTGGCAGCCTGCTCCACCAAGCTGGTTTAAAGATAATCATTCATTTCACCTTTCATTCCCCAAAGCACTCCTGGCAGAGCAGCTTCAATTCTCACCACAGTTGAAGGGTTCTGCCCCTCAATTTGGGTCTTGCTGAGCTGTTGCAAATAATAAGGACAAGTATTTTTGTAGTTTACCAGACTCAGCATTAGCCTGGAGAATTATTCAGCTGGAAAATCTATCATAAAGTTCACATTCTTAAAAGAATGCGTTGTGTTTGTAAATTGTGTTTGTGTAAATAGCCCTGCCATGGAGGCGTTGGGTGCCCGGGGATGTGTCTGCACTTGCAGGGCAGCAGAAATCCCAGAGAAACTCCCTGGAAAGGAGGACGTGTCCAAGCCCCTGAGGCTGTCCTGGCCCGGTGCAGATGGGCAGAGGCAGCCGGGAGACGCTGCTCTGTCAGTGCTTTTCCGAGGAGAATTGCCCGGGGCGCACTCTGCTCCTCGCTCTGAACGAGGATGCTGCAAACAGCCCCGGGACAGGCGGGCTGGGGATGCAGTGTCGGGACTGTCACGGCTGTCACAGGGGCTGGCAGCGCTGACAGGGCCTGCGAGGGACTGTGGCATACTCACATCGGCACTTAAAGCCACATCTGTCCCTTTGTAAATCCGGGAGGGTTCTGCGGGCTGTGAATGGGCGGGTGCCAGCTCTGGGGGCAGGAGGTGCAGGCACGGGCAGGGTGTGCAGCAGCAGGAGCGGGGCTGTCACACAGAGCCCCGAGTTCCTGCGGTGCCACCAGGGCTGGCGTCCCCCCTGGTGTCCCCCAGTGTCCCCCGGTGCAGGTGCAGGGGAGGCCGAGGTGTCACCCTGCATGTCCTGCCTCAGTTCTGCCTGCTCAGCCTGACCGGGCACCGTCTGCTCAAGCAATCCCACTGAACTGTCCCTGAACTGTCCCTGAACTGTCCCCTCTGAACTGATCCCACTGAACTGTCCCTGAACTGTCCCTGAACTGTCCCTGAACTGTCCCCCCTGAACTGTCCCACTGAGCTGTCCCTGAACTGTCCCTGAACTGATCCCACTGAACTGTCCCTGAACTGTCCCCTCTGAACTGATCCCACTGAACTGATCCCACTGAACTGTCCCTGAGCTGTCCCTGAACTGTCCCTGAACTGTCCCTGAACTGATCCCACTGAACTGATCCCACTGAGCTGTCCCTGAGCTGTCCCTGAACTGATCCCACTGAACTGTCCCTGAACTGTCCCCTCTGAACTGATCCCACTGAACTGTCCCTGAACTGATCCCTCTGAACTGATCCCACTGAAGTGATCCCACTGAACTGTCCCTGAATTGTCCCCTCTGAACTGATCCCACTGAACTGTCCCTGGACTGTCCCTGAACTGTCCCTGAATTGTCCCTGAGCTGTCCTTTAACTGATCCCACTGAACTGTCCCTGAACTCTTCCTGAACTGATCCTGCTCAACCAGTCCCTCTGAACTGATCCCACTGAACTGTCTCTGAACTGTCCCTGAACTGTCCCTGTTCTGATCCCACTGTCCCTGAACTGATCCTGCTGAACTGTCCCTGAGCTGCCCCTGAACTGATCCCACTGAACTCTCCCTACTGAACTGAAAACCCAGTGTGGAAAGAAAATGCTGTGGGTTTCTATGCACATATATTTATACATATATATGTGTGTGTGCATGTGATATATATGTACATATATATGTGTGTGTGTGTGTGATATATATACATATTTGTGTGTGTGTGTGCGTGTGTAGAATGAGTAGTACCAAGATTTTATCACAGATAAATGATTTGCAATGGAAGGAAGCAGCTTTTCAAACCCCTGCTATTATGCCTGGGGGGAGCAGCCCTGTTTTCTGCTCTAGCAGAAGCAGTTTGCAGCAGGTCTGTGTCAGAATCCCCCCGTGTCCGTGGGGCACAGCCTGACTGTGGGGCCAGAGCCACCGGGTTCCCCTTCCAGCACAGGAGGTGATGGCAGTGCCAGAGCTCAGCCCTGCCCTGCCTGGGGTGGCTCATGGCATGGGGCTGCAGGAAGGGAACAGAATGGTTGGAATCAGCTGTGCTGGTTCCTGCAGTCCTGGTTTGAGTGGCTCATGGCATGGAGCTGTGCAGGAAGGGAACAGAATGGTTGAAATCACCTGTGCTGGCTCCTGCAGTCCTGTCTGGGGTGGCTCATGGCATGGGGCTGCAGGAAGGGAACAGAATGGTTGAAATCAGCTGTGCTGGCTCCTGCAGTCCTGGTTTGAGTGGCTCATGGCATGGGGCTGCAGGAAGGGAACAGAATGGTTGGAATCAGCTGTGCTGGCTCCTGCAGTCCTGGTTTGAGTGGCTCATGGCATGGGGCTGCAGGAAGGGAACAGAATGGTTGGAATCAGCTGTGCTGGCTGCTCCTGCAGTCCTGTCTGGGGTGGCTCATGGCATGGAGCTGTGCAGGAAGGGAACAGAATGCTGAAATCAGCTGTGCTGGCTCCTGCAGTCCCAGCCTGGTCGAGCAGGGCTGGCACTGACGGGCACTGTGATGCCCAGCATCCCCAGCCCAGCTCCAGCCTGCCCCCGGCTCCTGGAGCCGCTGGAAAGCTTCAGGGGCCAGGAGCAGCGTTTCAGATTGCAGTCTGTGAATATTGATGAGGTGAAGTGCTGTTATGCTCGTGGGTAGCTCCTCTGCTCAGCGTGCACTCACAGCATTTGTCAGCATAAATGGACATGGTCAGGAACGCTCCTTCCCTGGTCACTTGGACTGGAAAAGCCCAGAATCTTCCAAATCGATATAGACAGGAGCAAAATACACCATGAACGTGTTCACTGGGATGTCCTGTGAAACAGTGCTTTTAACTTTAAATTGAAAATGAGGAATTAGGTAAGAAATTAAGTGGACAGTGAGGGGCTGCTGATAGCTGAGATTCTCAGGGCTAGAGGCCCATCCCCCAGCCACAGAAACCATGGGACTGTGGCCTGAAATGCAACCAAGAATCTGAATTTTTGCAGAGACTCTGTAGTGAATTGCCTAAGTGTGTTTACCCTGCCACCCTGCTCACATAGGCAGGTGTTAAAAAATAGCATCTTAAAAAAGAAGGTGCACTTTGTCAGAGCTGGGGGTGCAGCTGAGATTTGTCTAAGTCCATTTCTGTACTCCATTAACTGTCATTACTCTGATCTTTGGCTGCTTCTCTGCAGACAGCACTTTCCTCTTTCTCTTTCTCACCAGGAAAAAGGGGAAAAGAAAAAAGAGCTTCCTCTTCTTCCCAGGGACCTGTCCCATCCTCTTCCCTGACATCAAATGTTCTCCTTTCTGTGGGACCTATTGGAACTAAATGGGCACCCTTTTTAGATGGTTAAATAACTCCCCTCTGTATTTTATTCTGCTGGTGATTTCTCATCTTCCTGTTCTCTGGGAACCCCTCTCTGCCCTGCACTACATTATTTGCATTTGTATTCATGTGCACAGGAGGGGTTGAATATGCCATACATGTCCAGGGGGAGAGGAAGGGGAAAAGGCAAGGAAGCCAAGTCCAGCCCATTGTTCTTTACATGGACATGAAATTCCACCTGTTTATTCTCACTGTGGGGCATGAGTGGGAATATGAGAGATCCTGCATTCCCAGCTCCTGGGGGCTCGTGGGGTCCCAGGTGAGGATGGGGTCCAGCCCCAAGGCCACGGTGCTGGTGCAGGGGCTCTCTGATCCCCTCCCTGCCATGGCACGGGTCCCAGAGGGATCCAGGATTCACTGTCCCACTGACACCTCACAGGCAGCAGAGGGGTCCCAGCCTGTGTCCCAGGCTGCATTCAGGTTCAGCAGTGATGAAACAGCTCAGGTTTGTCCAGGCAGCAGCAGGGTCCCAGCATGTGTCCCAGACTGCATTCAGGTTCAGCAGTGATGAAACAGCTCAGGTTTGTCCAGGCAGCAGAGGGGTCCCAGCCTGTGTCCCAGGCTGCATTCAGGTTCAGCAGTGATGAAGCAGCTCAGGTTTGTCCAGGCAGCAGCAGGGTCCCAGCGTGTGTCCCAGGCTGCATTCAGGTTCAGCAGTGATGAAACAGCTCAGGTTTATCCAGGCAGACTCTGCTTTGGGAGAGGGGAGTGAGCTGCCCTAGAGCCACCCCCAGCATTGCTTCACCTGCTTGGTAACTCTGCTTAGGGGGCTCAGTGAGGCATTGCCTAGGCCAGTCCCAGTGCTGCCTGCTGGTTCTGGTGCCTTTTTCTTTCCCCCCAAACATGTCCCAGCTTTTCCCAGCAGCCCAGGATGCTGTCAGTGCCTCCCTCAGCCATATGGTCCCGTGTGATATATATAAATAAACATATGTATATATAAACAAGCATGTAAATATATATCCATAGATATATAGATCTAGATCCATAGATAAAGATGAATGTGTAAATATAAATCTCCTTCCATTGCAGCCTTGGTAAGAGGCTGTGCTGATGAAGGTGATCATTCTTCTTCAGGATCTCTCGCGACAGCACAAGGAGTAATGGGGTCAAACTAAATCAGGGAAAATTTAGCTTAAATATGTGGAAGATGGGCAGGCCCTGGCAGAGGGTGCCCAGAGCAGCTGTGGCTGCCCCTGGATCCCTGGCAGTGCCCAAGGCCAGGATGGACACTGGGGCTGGGAGCACCTGGGACAGTGGGAGGTGTCCCTGCCATGGCAGGGGTGGCACTGGGGGGGAGACGCTCCCTTCCCACCCAAACCATTCTGGTGTTTTGTGATTCCTTCCTCACATGAAATGTGATCCATGATCTTTGCGGAGCTGCCTTCCAGCATTGTTCTCTTCAGCAAAGCTGCTGTTTTCCACAAGCCACGAGTGCTCAGCAGCACAAATAGCAGACGCTCCATCCGTTGCCATTTTTCAAATGCTGTTGTCCCAGTTTTACGGCTCTGGAACAATTCCGTGTGTTTGGCGGGAGGCGGGGGTGAGGGACGGGTGAGGGACGGGTGAGGGACGGGTGCCTGTGCCGTGTGCGGGGCCCGCGGAGCCGCAGGAGCCCCGGGGGCAGCGGGGCCGGGAGGGATCAGCGGGGGCAGCGGAACCGGGACCGGCGGGGACAGCGGGGCCAGGAGGGACCGGCGGGGACAGCGGGACCGGGGCAGGCGGGGGCAGCGCCGCGCTCTGCCCCGCGCTCCGGCTCCGAGCGCGCTGTGGCGGCCCCGACGGGCGGGGAGCGGAGCAAAGCCAAGGGTGTCTGGAAACCCCACCAGCCGCCCCCGCTTCCTCTTCTGTCGTTTAGTTCTCGGTCTCTTTTCAGGAATTGCCTCTGGAGTCCTTGGGGTGCTGTTGTCACCCGTGAGCAGCATCCCCTGTCCCCAGGCTCGGGGGGCACAGAGGAGCCGGCAGGACCTGCTCTGGTGCAGGGGGTCCCTGCCCACGGCAGGGCTGGAACAGAGGAGCCCAGGGCAGCCCGGGATTGTCCGGCCGGGCTGCGAAGGGTTAACCCTTTCCCCGCACGGTGGCTGCGCCAGGGAGGGGATTCAGCTGCTGCTGGGGTCTGGGGAGGAGAATGGAACAGGGGATGGAGAAGCGACTGGGAACGGGGAATGGAGAAGCGACTGGGAACGGGGGCTGGAGAAGGGACAGGGAATGGGGGATGGAGAAGGAACGGGGAATGGGGAAGGGACAGGGAACGGAGGATGGAGAAGGGACTGGGAATGGGAGATTCTCTCCTTTCTGGCCACTGGCAGGGCTGCTCTCTTCCCCCGTGTGTTCCTTCCCGAGGCATTCCCCGTCCGGCTGGCGCTGCTCTCCTGGCTGGGTGGCACACGGGAGCAGGGACACGGCGCCAAGGAGGGGGCACGGAAGGGGTCAGGGCAGCTGCAGCAGCCCCCACGGGCACCACGTCCTTCCTTCCTTCCTTCGTGCCGCCTCTCCTCCCCTGGGGAGGGGGAATTTGGTTATTAACTCGTCCTCTCAGAGTTTGTCAGATGAGGCAAATTTTAAATTCATCATTCATCACGATCATCGCTGTATTCTGAGTGTTACCCAAAGCTGTTAGGGGAGCACTGCTTAAGGAAAAGGAATTATTTGATGTGTGGCACAGCCTGGAGAAAACAGTACATTTAACATTTAATAAATGATCTCTTGTTTTTCGGGGAAAAAAACCAGTAACTGGCTAAGCCTACTCCAATTCAGACTTAACTGAGGGATGCTTAACACAACCCAGCACAACCTATGGAATGGAAATGTTGTAGATTTTGGGATTAAAAATCCCATGTGGAGGAGAGGAGCACAGCTGTACTTAAACCTTGTGTTTATTTCATTCTGTAGGTACCTGCGCTGCTGGAGTGTATAAAGCTATGGAGAAAACCCCTGGATACTGAAATTCTTCAACCTCTTCCTGCACTTGTACATCGACCATGTTTTAACCCAGCACAGGGAGCTCAGCTGCAGAAAGAGAAGGAAGGGATTTGGTCAGAGAAGTGTGGTATTTGAACCAGAGGGATGCAATGTTTTAAGGCCAAGGTTGTGGATTTTGATATCAGCATACAATTCTATCATGGAATTGATTTCACAAGCTCCGATTCTACCAGATACCAACACCAGTGCTGGCATTCTGGGATAAGCTGCATTTTTGCTTCTGCATTTCACACCTAAAACGAGTTCATTTTGAGTTCTACTGAAATACTTCATGTCTTAAAATACTGAATTCACTGGGAGCCCTGCAGGTGGTGGTCGAGGTGACCAAGGGCACGTTAGGAAGTGGCCTGAGTCCATCTCATGGCTCTTCATTCGGGATGTGCTCTTGCCCAGTGTGTCCGTGTGTCTCAAATACCGGTTCTGTTTTCCCATTAACTTCCTTGATCCTGGGGGTTTTAAGTACAAAGCCAATTGTACAGGACAGGTCTGTGTGTAAATACGGAATTGTGCTTATCTATATGTCACTATAAATATGTATGAAGTTTTGTACATAGGAAAGAGACAACGGCTCAAAGAATGTTTTCAGAACTGTGTCCTCCGTTTAAATGCACAGACAGGAGATTGCCATCCATGTGCTCCCTCACTCTCCGGGAAGGGATCCCGCTGGTTCTGCTCGCTGTCCGCGTCCCGCCGGCTCCGTGAGGAGTTTGTGGTGGCCCGGAGCAGGGCTGGGCTCTGTGTGAGGAGTTTGTGGTGGCCCAGAACCGGGCTGAGCCGTGTCGGGTCTCGGCTGCTCCCTCCTCGCTCTGGCCCCGGCGCATCCCTTACAAACTCCGTCTCCAGGCCCCGGGGCGGCGGTGGGGCAGGGGCCCGGCCCGGGGCGCTCCCTCGGTGCCCGGTGCGGGGCAGCAGCCGGAGCAGGGGGTGCCGCGGCCGCCCCCGGCCCCAAACCCGCCGCCGTGTGTGTGACAGGCGTGGACTGCTTGCTCCGGCTGCTGGAGGATGTGGCTGTTATTTCCAGTATTCTGCTCTATATCTGTAGCCTTCAGTGATTCCTTGAGTGCCTTACGTGGCTTGTGGACAGAATTCCTGACCGGGAGGAGAAAATGCTCCTGGACCGGCGCCGGCTCCTTCGCACCCCCGTGCCCCTCGCCGGCAGCGTGCACAGGAAAAGATTTAGCTTCGACTCAGGAAATCGCCGTGTGAATATGTGTATTAAACCCTGTATGATGTGCTGTACAGTTTATAAAAAGGGACTGTTGTAAACTTATGCAAAACGTAACACAGAGAAGATGGAGGTTTTTGGTGCACTGGCTGGCGTGCCGTGACCCGTGTCCTCTAATCCTGCTCCAGAATCATATCCAAAATACAGAACGCTGGGTTCAGTGCTGCGACAGCAACCGACAGCCCGAAAACAGGGGCTGGAGGGATCGACTAGAGAATTTTACAGATATTTTTGTATTGTGATTCCTATGATATATATCGAGAGACTTTCTATTCCTTTGTAAAATACATAAATTATTGTCAATTTTAATTAAAAAGATCTGTTTTAAACCTTCAAATTAGATGAACTGGTTTGGGTTTGAGGGGATGGGGGAGCTGGGCTGTGTCACCGGCCCAGCTGGGGGACCGGGAGATGCCCGGGAGGGTCCGGGGTGGGGGCGTTCACCCGCTCCCCGCGCAGCCAACCCCGCGCTGTCTCTGCCATCGCAGACGCTGGAGATGTCACCTCGCGGTCGTACGCGGGGCCGGGCACGGGTGGATGGGCACCGGGCGGGGCGGGGGTCCCTGGGCGGCTCTTAACGCGGCGCGGGGCTCTCTTTGCCGGGGCGAGCGGCGGCGGGAGCAGGGGGAGCGCAGGGTCCATGGCGGGGCGGCAGGAGGAGGCTCTGCCCGCCTGCTTCGCGGGGCTGGGCGCGGGCAGCCCGCGGCCGCGGCAGAAGCGCGGCGGGATGTTCTGCAGCGTGGAGGATGCCTTCGACAACAAGACGCTCAACTTCGCCTCGCTCGCTGCCTCCGGAACAGCAACACCCGTCGGGGGACACCGCCGCGACAGCCAGCCGGGACCGAGCCCCGACGCGGGACCGAACGCCGACCCTGGGCCCGGCCCCGAACCCAGACCCGAACCCAGCCCCGAACCCAGCCCCGAGCCCGGCCCCGCCGCGGCCGCGCTGCCCCCGAGAGCTCCGGCCGCGCTGCCCGACGGCTGCCGGCAGGTAACGGGACTGCGCCGGGACAGGGGCCGGGGGGCCTGGGCGAGCCGCGGCGGGAGGGCGAGCGGGGACCCGTCCGGCTGTCCTCCTGCCGCCCGTCCCGTTCCATCCCGTCCCGTCCCGTCCCGTCCCGTCCCGTCCCGTCCCGTCCCGTCCCGTCCCGCGGAGCTCGCTCCGGGAGCGGGCACTGGGCCCGTTCCCGCCGCGGGGGTCCGAGCAGGGCACGGTGCGGGGGCGCGGAGCGGCCGCCTTTCCCTCGGGGGCACGGCTGAGAGCGCCCCGCCGCTGCCGGCCCCGCTCGGCCCCGCTCGGCCCCGCTCGGCCCCGCCGGACCGGCTGTGTCGGCGGCCGGGCGCGCGGCGGGGCGGGCGGGGGCGCGCACGCAGGCGGGGGCGCGCGGCGGCGGGCGCGGGCACGCGCGGCAGCCCCGCACACACGCGGCGGAGGCGGCGGCGGCGGCGATGTCGCAGCCGGGCAGGAGGAGCGGGAGCCGCGGCACGGTGAGCGCTCCCTGCCCGCGGGGCGAGGGCTGCGGGGCCGCGGGGCTGCGGGCCGGGCCGGGCCGGGCCGGGCCGGGGGGCGCTCCGGCCGGCGGGGACGGAGCGGGGCGGGCGGTCTCGCACAGCCGGGGGCGCCGCGGGCTCCTGCCCGCCCCGGGGTAAGCCGTTGCCGGCGGGGCCGTTGCCGGTGGAGCCGTTGCCGGCGGTGCCGGTGCCCAGGGGCCGAGCCCTGCCCCGGCCGCCCCTCGCAGCCCGCCCGCTCCGCTCCTTTGTTGCGCGGCCCGGCCGGAGCCCGGCGGTCCCGGCGCTTTGTCCCGGGGCCGCCCCGGGGGGACAAAGGCGGGCGGGCTCCGCCGCGGGGCTGCCCCGCCGTGCCCCGGCCCCCTGTGCCGCCGGAGCCGCAGATGTGCCCCGGGCACGCTCTCATCGCGGGCCGGGCTCGGCGCTGTGAGGGCATCCCGCAGCCGAGCTCTGCCTCCCCCGTCTGCCCGGGGTCCCCCCGCGGCTCCCCGGCGCCGGCCGCGCTGCGTGGGAGGGGATTCCCTCCTCCCGGCGCTTCCCGGCGGCAGCCGGGACAAATCCCTCGATTGCCGTGCCTTGTGTTTTGTTTTTTCTCCTCTTGCTGGCTCGTGGCAGAACTCCCTTGGGAAGAGCGCGGTGGGTGCGGGAGCCAGGGACCAGCCCCGTTACTGGGATGCGGGAGCGGATCCTGGGTGTGGGGCGCTGCCGCCGGGCTGGGCATGGGGTCAGGGTGAGGGTGAGGATGGGGATGGGGTGAGGATGAGGGTGAGGACGGAGTGAGGATGGACATGGGGTCAGGATGAAGGTGAGGATAGAGTGAAGATGGGGATGGGGTGAAGATGGGCCCCACAAGGGGAGGGACCGTCAGGGTCTCCCATGGGGCAGTAACACTGAGGCTTCTTTTGATTGATTTTATAGGACAAGGGGAAGCAATAAAGACAATAAATCCTTGACCGTTAAAAAGAAAATGCAATTCTTCAGTTTTCCCTTTATATGCCCGTGATGCTCTTTTAAGCAAGCCCCAAATCTTTCTAGGCAGTTTTGCCTCCAGACCCGGCTCTTTGTGGGACAGCATCTCCAGGCTGTGCTGCCACGTGCTCAGGTGTCCCTCGGCTGGTTTTGTGCCCAGGCCATGCTCTTTGTGTTGCCCATTTCAGCACTGGAAATAATTTTTCAAGCAACACCAGACAGCAGGAAAGGAATCCTCTGAAATTAGGCTACAGCTCCACATAGACATCAGTGCTGCTGCTTCCTAAATTTTCTAGTTAAAGATTCTGGGTGAAGATTCTGCAAATCTGAAAACTGTGCCAGTGTCTGGCTTTGAAGTGAGGCAAGTGCTCGAGGCTTTATCTGCCTCAGCCAAGACTGTGAGAGCGAATGAATGGCAATAAATTACCAGGTTAATGAGATGCACTGAGCAGCCTGGAGCTGAGGCAGCAACACGGCTCAGCCCTCGGAGCTGGGGGTGGCCAGGGCTGCCGGGCTCAGCGGTGCACCCCTGGCTCCTGCCACCTTCAGAGAGCTGGGCTCCTCCAAACGACAATTTCATATGGTTCCCCTTGCAAATGTGGTTGTAGAATAGTCGGGGTAGTCACTGAACTGGAGTGATTGCAGGGAAAAATACTAAACCTAGACTCACTTAAAGCTTGGAATGAGTAAAGTGGAATTCAAACAAAAAAATCTTTAAAAAACTCTGGATTTTTTTTCCCATTAGGGTGACCACATTCTAATCAAAGGAGGAAAAATTGTCAACGATGATCAGTCATTTTACGCGGACATTTATGTGGAGGATGGCTTAATAAAGTAAGTTAAAAATTTATATTTGCTAATGTAATTTCTTAGAATGATGCAGTGCCTTGGGATTTGAACAAGGTTCCTTCCCATCATTTTTTCTTTACAAAAATAAAGGCAGCATTTTAGAGTAGTGTCAGGAAAGAGCTACACTGGTGTAGCTGCAGCTGTAAAGGCTTGCAGAGCACCGGCAGCCGGGGGAGGAGCAGCAGGGGTTGTTTTGGCATCCTCCCTTCAAAGCTGCTGCCAGTTAAGAGGAGATGTTGATTTCCTTTGCAGGCAGATTGGGGAGCACCTGATCGTGCCCGGCGGCACCAGGACCATCGATGCCCACGGGCAGCTGGTGGTGCCAGGCGGCATCGATGTGCACACGCGGCTGCAGGCGCCCGCCATGGGCATGAGCTCGGCCGACGGCTTCTTCCAGGGCACCAGGGCAGCGCTGGCAGGAGGCACCACCATGATCAGTAAGGAGCTGGGCTGCTGCTTCCAGCACAGCACACCGGGCCAGAGTCACTGCAGGGATGTTTGTTTGCCCTCATAGCACAGAAATGTCCATTTCTGCTGGACAGATCCGAACAACACAAAGCTAACTGAAGGTGTTGTACTGTGCAGAACCTCTTTCCCTTGCTGCACATGGATATTAAAAATACACGCCTATATTAAAACTATCTGTCTGCTCCTGACTCACCTCATCAGAGAGCAAGACAAACAAACACTTTAAACACCTTTTAATATGTTTTTAACAGCTCTCCAAGTGTGGAGCATTTTGAGTTTCCCAGCTTTAAGCACAGGCTCCATTTCTGTGTTAATGTAAAGTCAATTTGCTCTCTGTTCTGTTCCTATTCCATTCCCAAGAAGCACTGCAGTGTGTGACTGCAGGACCAGCCTCACCTGTCCTGGCACAGCTCCCCAGCGAGCCCATGGCCAGTGCTGCAGGGCAGAATCCTCTGTGCTGTGCTGGCTGAGAAACACGACAAGGCCATCGCTGGGGTTTGCGTGTTGCACTGGTATCACTTAGTCTGGGAGCTCCGTGCCCCTGTCCCTCAGCAGACTGGGACTGAGCTGGTGCTGCCGTGTCCAGCTGTGTGGCCGGGGCGCAGTGTCCGGCGTGTCCCTGTTCCTGTCCCTGACCCACTGTCCCCACAGCAGCAGCAGCCGTGTGGCCGGGGCGCGGTGTCCGGCGTGTCCCTGTTCCTGACTCCCGTGTCCCTGCAGCAGCAGTTGTGGCCAGGGCATGGTGCCCAGTCTGTCCCTGTCCCCGTCTCCGTCCCTGTCCCTGACTCCCATGTCCCCGCAGCAGCAGCAGTTGTGGCCAGGGCATGGTGCCCGGTCTGTCCCTGTTCCTGTCCCTGTCCCCGTCCCCGTCCCCATCCCTGTCCCTGTCCCTGACTCCCATGTCCCTGCAGCAGCAGTTGTGGCCAGGGCGTGGTGCCTGGTGTGTCTCTGTCCCTGTCCCCGTCCCTGTTCCTGTCCCTGTCCCCATCCCCGTCCCCGTCCCAGTCCCTGACTGCCGTGTCCCCGCAGCAGCAGTTGTGGCCAGGGCATGGTGCCCGGTGTGTCTCTGTTCCTGTCCCCGTCCCCGTCCCTGTCCCTGTCCCTGTCCCCGTCCCTGACTGCCGTGTCCCCGCAGTTGACCACGTGTGTCCGGACGCGGGGAGCAGCCTCCTGGCCGCCTACGAGCAGTGGCGCAACCACGCCGACAGCCAGGCCTGCTGCGACTACAGCCTGAGCGTGGACATCCCGCGCTGGCACGAGAGCCTCCGGGAGGAGCTGGAGGCCCTGGTCAAGGACAAGGGTAAGGGCAGAGGGACCCTGTGGGTTTGGGGTCGCTGCAGGGTCCCGGGGGTGGCGGTGGCAGCCCCGCTGTCCCCCGGCACCCAGCGCTGCAGGGACACGCGCAGGCAGCCACACTCCTGCCCGTGGAGCTGGCACCTCCCTGTCCTTGGCCAGCCCGGAGAGAGCTGCGGATGGGGACATGGGCACCGAGTTCCTGCCATGACATCCAGGTCTGCGCCCTCACCTGTGGGCAGTTGGCAGCCTGGTCATGGAAGGGGATTTTGGAAGCTGAAGGAGTTGGGCTGGACACCCTGATGTGGGCTGTCAGATGTACAGAAGAAAACATTTAAAGAGAAACCTCTGGGACAGGGTGTAGAAAAGGAAACTCAGCTTTAAGCATTCCATAGCGGTTCCTTGTGCCTGTAACTCCTGTAACTCCTGTGCATCCCGAGGTGTCCGTGGCACATGGCTGGCTGGAAAGCAGGAAAGTAGAGCACGCGGCAGGGATTGATGCATCCATTAATACCTATTGCCGTGTTTGGAACTACACTTTCCTTCAGATATGCTAATGCAGAGCTAAGTGTCTTCAGTGTAATTTGTAGTCTTGCAAGCAAGGGTTTAATTGGCCAATTACCATAGAAATTCACAGTGAATTTCCTATTAAAATGCAGAGTGGCTGAGGTAATGGAGCTGTTCCTTGGAACACATATGAAATACAGCTGTAATTTGATCGTGGTTTGGTATTGCTTATTGCCTCTACCCATACAAAATACAGCAGCAATTCATAGAATCATGGAGTGGTTTGGATTGGAAAGGACCTGATCCCACCCCTGCCATGGCAGGGACACCTCTCACTGTCCCAGGTGCTCCCAGCCCCAATGTCCAGCCTGGCCTTGGGCACTGCCAGGGATCCAGGGGCAGCCACAGCTGCTCTGGGCACCTGTGCCAGGGCTGCCCACCCTGCCAGGGAACAATTCCCAATCTCCCATCCATCCCTGCCCTCTGGCACTGGGAGCCATTCCCTGTGCCCTGTCTCTCCATGCCTTGTCCCAAATTTGAGAAGAAGCCATAGACTGGAGAGAAATCAGCCTGGGAGTGAGGCAGCTAAGTGTGCCTTTGGAGCAGTCACAGAGGGAACCTAACCTCAAAAGGTGTTTCCTTTTTTTATTCAAGTGCACCATAAAGTAGGGGTTTATTGTCTTTCACAACTCCTGAGCTTTGGGGTCAGTGGGGACATTTCCCACATCAGCCCTTGGCTTTGCTTTGCTTCCAGTGTAACGCTCTCCAGGACAACCCCCTGGTGCAGCCCACACTAGGGCAGTGACAAAGGGACAAAGCCACACGTGTCATTTTCTTTTTTCAAGGTGTGAACTCCTTCCTGGTGTTCATGGCCTACAAGGACAAGCTGCAGTGCACGGATAGCCAGGTAGGACCCCAGAGCACAGGGAAAGCCAGGGCCCCGTGCCAGGGGGAGCTGGCAGGGCTGAGCTGGCCCCACTGTGTCTCGGCAGATGTACGAGATCTTCTGCACCATCCGGGACCTGGGCGCCATCGCGCAGGTGCACGCCGAGAACGGGGACATCATCGAGGAGGTACCGGGGTGTGCCCCTGGGGCCCGGGCTGAGCAGGGCCCTGGGGGAGAACCTCTGCCCCTGCCTCTGCCCCTGCCCCTGCCCCTGCCCTGCCCCTGCCCCTGCCCCTGTCCCTGCCCCTGCCCCTGCTCCTGTCCCTGCCCCTGCCCCTGCTCCTGCCCTTGTCCCTGCTCCTTCTCCTGTCCCTGTCCCTGCCCCTGTCCCTGCCCTGCTGCTGCCCCTGCCCTGTCCCTGCCGCTGCCCCTGTCCCTGTCCCTGCCCCTGCCCCAGGAGCTGGAGCCCCAAAGCCTTGGAGGGAATGGGACCCTGTGTAGCAGCAGGTGCAGGAGCATCAGGGTGTCCTGTGGAATCATCAGTGTCCTCATGGATCATGTGGGTGCTTGGGTTCCCAAAAAGCACTTTGGGGGTTTCTGAAGGATGACTGGCTGCCTTAAGTGATGCTTTATCCCATTTACTGTTGTGTTTAGGAGTTTGGATTACTTGAAAAAATCAGGAGGTTTGAGGCTTTTGCAGTAATGTCTGTGACATGGGCAGTATTTAACTCCACCATCAGCACTTGGGAATTCCTTGGTGTCGCAGTCTCTGCTCATGGGCCTTATTTTTCCTTTTTACCTTAGAAAAGACACTTTTGGCTCCAGCCTGGGTCAGATACACAAGGTGCAGTTAGACTGGCAGTTCCTCAGGGTCACAGTCACACCAGCATTCAGTCTGGTGTGGGAGTCAGGCTGAACTGAAAGCCAGATCCAATCCTTCAGATGGGTTTATTTGAGCAAACAGGATAAAGGCTAATTCCCACCTCCTGGGATTTTATCTGGAAACCTCAGCTGGCCGTGGAGCCAGGCTGAGCTCATGGCTGCAGCAGTGTTTCTGTCAGCTGCCAGCCTGGTGACACTTGAGCCCTGGGGACAAACTTGGAGGAGATCTGTGACAAGAGTACAGACAAATAGGCACGCTGTAAGAGCAGGGGCCTCTAAAGGATCCTGTGGGATCTGCTCTGTGGGGTTGGATTACATCCTTATGCCAGCTGCCTGGGAGGCTGCATGGTACAGAGCAGCAGAGGGACAGGTGAGCTGTGTGCTGGATGTCTGTGTTCAGATGCCACAGGAGTGACCTGGGACACCCCAGAGCTCAGCTCAGCATCCTCCACTGCGGGTTCCCTTTCCTCCGTGCCACTTGGTGAGGTGCAAAGGGACAGGAACCTTCGGGAGGGGTGGCACTGGCTGCACCCCAGTGACAGTGACATCCCTGTGCCCATCCCTGCCTCCAGCAGGCTCCTGAGCAGCTCCAGCTGCTCAGTGCTGGGATCCCTCTCCCTTTGCTGCAGCCTGGGTGGGAGTCCCCTCCTCCAGAGCCGTGGGTCTGAGGGGTGGGAGGCTCCAGAGGTGCTGCTGGGGCACAGCAGCTCCCATGCAGGAGCATTTCTGCAGCCCAGGACAGGTCCCTGGGAGGTGGCCCCGGGGGGTGTCCCATGTGCCACCTGCCCTCGGGGGGCTCTGGCCAGGGTGGGCTGTGTCCCGTGGTGCTCCAGCGGGCTGTGCCCATCACTGACTGCTCTCTCCTTCCTCCTCACCCCCAGGAGCAGAGGAGGATGCTGGAGCTGGGGATTACAGGCCCGGAGGGGCACGTCCTCAGCCGCCCCGAGGAGGTAACACCACCTGCCCTCCAAGCTCCAGCCCTGCTGTGCAGAGGGGCTGGAACCCCTGTGACAGGGGACCCCTGTGACCTGGGACCCCTGTGACATGGGACACCTGTGACCTGGGACACCTGTGACCTGGGAACCCTGTGACATGGGAACCCTGTGGCAGGGGACACCTGTGACATGGGACTCCTGTGACATGGGACTCCTGTGACATGGGAACCCTGTGACATGGGACACCTGTGACATGGGACTCCTGTGACAGGGGACACCTGTGACATGGGAACCCTGTGACATGGGAACCCTGTGACAGGGGACACCTGTGACCTGGGAACCCTGTGACATGGGAACCCTGTGACAGGGGACCCCTGTGACCTGGGACACCTGTGACCTGGGAACCCTGTGACATGGGAACCCTGTGACAGGGGACACCTGTGACCTGGGACCCCTGTGACATGGGACACCTGTGACCTGGGACACCTGTGACCTGGGACACCTGTGTCCCAAGACCCCTGTGTCATGGGACCCCTGTGACATGGGACCCCTGTGTCATGGGACCCCTGTGACATGGGACCCCTGTGTCATGGGACCCCTGTGTCATGGGAACCCTGTGACAGGGGACCCCTGTGACATGGGACACCTGGGACCCCTGTGTCATGTTCTTGTGCCCGCAGGTGGAGGCAGAGGCCGTGTTCCGTGCCATCACCATTGCCAGGCAGGCCAACTGTCCCCTGTATGTCACCAAGGTCATGAGCAGGGTGGCTGCAGATGTCCTGGCTCAGGCCAAGAGGAAAGGTAACACTGGCCTGCACGGGCAGCCACTGAGCCCCTGAGTGCAGCAGGAATCTCATTGTGGCTGTGAGGTCTGAGGAGCCTCATCCCCTGAGCTCCCCCACGCTGAGGGCGCCGAGGCTCCTGCTGGTTTCCATGGCAGGCTGTGCCAGAGCTAATTGCTTGGAGCTGGGAGGATTGGATGTGTTGGAAGCTGTGACACTTCATCTAGGCAGACACAGCTGAGAAACGGGGAATAATCCACTTGTGATGGTTTGGTGTGAAGTGAATGAAAAACAGATGTGGAGCAAGCTCCAAACTGCGGCTGGGGGTGGAGTGGGAAGGGCTGGGATCAGTCCTGGGGGAGCAGGGTGGAAGGGGGAGCGCAGTCACCGCTTCCCCCGGCCCGTGGCTGCCAGACAGAGTCAGGTTGGGTTTAAAGGAAGGCGTGACAGCTCGTAGGAATGTGTGCCTGGTGTGAGGAGGGGACAGACAGATCCAGAACTTGCTCTGACAGTGTCTCCCAGTCACCTGAGACAATGTGCAGGGCTGGCGAGGCTCTGCAGCGCTGCAGGAGGGAGCTGCCGTGTGTGGCTGTGCCCGGGCCGTGCTGCCCTGACAGCGCTCGCTCTGCAGGTGCCGTGGTGTACGGGGAGCCCATCACGGCCAGCCTGGGCACGGATGGCTCCCACTACTGGAGCAAAAACTGGGCCAAGGCCGCCGCCTTCGTCACGTCCCCGCCCGTCAGCCCCGACCCCAGCACGCCCGATCACCTCAGCACTCTGCTCTCCAGGTGGGTGCTGGGGCACACCTGGGCACCCTGGGCACACCTGCCCTGCCGGTCTGCATCCCGCCCACGCCCACCCGATGCCATTTACAGCACCCACATCGCTGTGGGGCCCGAGCCCACGAGGCTCTGGGCCCCATGGGCTGCCCAGCAAGGGGGGCTTTGCGGCCTGGGGGGCCATCAGTGCCCCTCCCTGAGCCCTGCCCTGTGCTTCCCCCAGCGGGGACCTGCAGGTGACGGGCAGTGCCCACTGCGCCTTCACCACTGCGCAGAAGGCCGTGGGCAAGGACAACTTCACCCTGATCCCCGAGGGCACCAACGGCGTCGAGGAGAGGATGGCCATCGTGTGGGAGAAGTGCGTGGTAGGTGCTGCAGCTGTCACAGCCTCCCTGTGCAGACGAGCCCCAGCAGTGACACTGTCTAGACACTGCTGCAGCTTCAGAGCGCTGCTGATGACAGACTGAGACACAACTGCCTGCACGGTGTGTTCAAAGGCTGCTGTGCAGGGACCCCCCTCTGCTCCTGCTCGGTCACCAGGGAGTCCCTGCAGCACTTTCTCCTGTCCCCACGGAGGCCTGGCAGGTGGATGGGGAGAGGGCAGAGGGTGTCTCTCCCATGGGATGTGACTGTGGCCATGCTTCCAGCTGCCAGGTGACCCCAGGCCCCAGCAGGCTCCTGTCACCTCTGTGTGCCTGGCAGCAGGGCTGTGATCCCAGGGTGGATCAGTCTGTGTCCCTGCACCCCCATGCACACATCCCTGCCAGCAGCATCCCTGGGGAGCTCTATCCTGCATCCCACAGAGCAGATATCCTGTGCAGACTGCAGGAGCTTGGGAGCCAAGCCTCCCTGAAACCTCTCTTAGATGGGCTTTGTTCAATGAGAAGTAGAACCTTTCTTAAGATGATGAGTGAAGATGGTAAAGAAACAGCACTGGTTGGGTTCATTCCCAGTCTTTCTTCACTGGGCTGTCCTCAGCCCTCTTCAGTGATCCTGAGATGCCTGTGCAGGAGCTGGAGCCAACCAGTGAAGGTCTTGTTTTTCAGAGACCTCAACCTTTGGAGTCCCAGGAAAATAAAACCTGTCTCTCATATCCTTTATCCCAAGGGCAAGGCTCATCCTCACATCCCCCTCCCCTGTAACAGCCCTGTGGCAGAGCAGACCCTCACCCACGTGGGCACAGGGCGGGGGCAGCAGCTCCTGCCAGGGCACAGCCGTGGGCAGGGACCTGCCCCCAGCCCTCGTCCACCTGGGCTGTTTCCCCTCCCCAGGTGCCCGGGAAGATGGATGAGAACGATTTTGTGGCAGTGACCAGCACCAACGCTGCCAAGATCTTCAACTGCTACCCCAGGAAGGGGCGCGTGGCCGTGGGCGCCGACGCCGACCTGGTGCTCTGGAACCCCAAGGCTACGAAAATCATCTCAGCAAAAACCCACCACTCGGTAAAACACACTTTAAATCATTTTCTGGGGCTGGTCTTACAGTCAGAAGAGATCTGGAAAGCAATGCTTGGTCTTAGCTAGATCAGATTATTCAGCACGGGAGGAGTTGTCTGTGTGGGTAAATTGATGAAGGACCTGGAATTTGATTTTAAAAATAGTAGGGAAATATTCTTTTATTGCTGTAAAGGGTGGGATTGGTACTGAGTGAGCACTCCAAGACAGCTGACATCTGGTAAGGAAGTCTTAAGATCCGTGTATTTGCTGTTGACTAGGAAAATGTCAGTGCTGAACTGAAGTATTGAACTATTGCTGAACTGCATTGTGTATTAGTTACAGTTTAATACGTTTTAAACTATTGCTATAGTTTAATATATAATGGTATTAATCTTAATGTAATACAAAATTTAAATATCCATAAATAATATATAAATAATATAATAATATAAACATTTTATTAAAAATTACTAAACTATTGCTGTAGTTTAATATGATTGGTTTTAAGGTTTATTTTCTCCCTTCTAGTTTGCTTCCCATTGGAATCTTGTTATTTGAAATAGGGGGGTTGGTTAGTTCTGACTGATGGTGCACGAGAAGCAGTGTACAAAAATGGGGGGCATTGTTGACCTCCTCATAAATCCTGCAGGCACTGAATATCAGGGTTTGCTTTTTCCAGAACGTGGAGTACAACATATTTGAAGGCACTGAGTGCCACGGGGCCCCAACCTTGGTCATAAGTCAGGGAAGAGTTGTCCTTGAAGATGGAAATCTGTGTGTCACCCAGGGCTCAGGTCGCTTCATCCCTAGGAAGACATTCCCTGACTTCGTTTATAAAAGGATAAAGGCAAGAAACAGGGTAAGGAGAGTTTTATTTGCCATAATCCCTTGCTTTGATCACAATCTCTCAGCTGTAGTGTATTGGAGCTGCTGTGCTGGCAAACCTGCAAGAGCAGCAGGAATATTATCAATGCTATTTCTTTCTGTGTGTAACTGCCTGGCACGTCAGTCAAGAATTCTTAGTATTAGAGCTAATAATGACAGTTTTATTAGCCTATTACAATGTTACAAAGCAAAAATATGACTTCTTTGTATTGATGTAGAGGGAGGAATTCCTCTCTTACCTGTGCTAGAGACGTTTCTGTTGCTGTATTCCCAGTGTCTGCTCTGCAGCCTTTGGAGGCACTGGAATACAGTAAGATCAGTCCTCCCATGTGCTGGCAGAGCTGTTTAAAGAGACACAAAGACATGCAAATATGTAAAGAGCTTCTCAGCAGCTTTGTCCTCCTTCCCTTTTCTGTGTGCTGTTGCAGACACTAATTCTGCATCCTACACAAAGGCAGAGCAGGAATCAGTAACCCACACTACTGCAGAGGCAGGAGCCCCGACTCTGGTGTGCCTCAGGGTGTCTGGGGTGCCTGGAGGGCAGGATGGGGATGTGCCAGCTCCCTGCAGGCTGGGAATGGGACCCAGAGAAGGTGCAGATGCCCCCTCCCTGGGGGTGTCCAAGGCCAGGTTTAAAGTCCTTTTAAGACCATCAATTCCAATCATTCTTCCAGCACTGCCCAGGCCACCACTGCCCCATGTCCCCCGGTGCCACATCCCCACGGGTTTTGAAATCCCTTCAGGGATGGGGGCTCCAGTGCTGCCTGGGCAGCTGTGCCAGGGCTGGGCAGGTGGGCCAGGGCTGGGCAGCTGTGCCAGGGCTGGGCAGCCCTTTCCATGAAAGAATATTCCTTTACCCAGCCCCAGTGTCCCCTGGCACAGCTGGAGGCCACTGCCCCAGGGTTAAACCCTCTTAATTTCTGCTGAAGTCCACAGGCCATTACCCTGCATCCCCCAAATGCAACTCAGGTGCTTTAATTAGCTGACCCTACTAGAAAGGAATATAAAGGAAGTATGGAAGGTTTTGATTCCTCTAGTGTGGGTTTGATGCCTGCTTTTCTAAGTGCTAGGAAATGAGAGGGCTGGTATACCTCCATGTTCACTTTATCATGGTGACCCTCAGTGTTCAGGCACATTTCCAGGAGGGCCTCAGGTAAGGAGGTAGGCCCACGTAGCAAACTGGCATTGTGATGTGTCAGAGGCACAGGGCTAGTGTGAGCAGCAGGAAGGTTTATCATAGCAAGTGTATCAACTGGTTGTATCAGAATTGTGGGTAAGAGGCATGGATTCATAGGAATCCTGCTGATAAGAGCAGGACTTTTGTGACTGGTACAACAGGGAATAGCTCTTGAGGGGGGTTGAAGAGGCTTGGGTTGAAGAACAGAATAGTTGTCAGCGTATTCATGAGTATGATGTTGCCACATTTGGCTAATAAGAGTGAGAAAGGGCCTGCTGCATACTCTGTGTTGAATCTGGATACTAGATTGGATACTAGATCTGGATACTAGTTCAGATTCTCCTGTCAGGTCGAAAGGGGCACGGTTGGTCTCAGTGGGTGTAGAGATGTATCTCATTACAGCGAGGGGCCAGCAGGAGAAAATAAGGTGTAGGGGCTCCTGGGTGACTGTGAAGTGCTGAGGGTGTCGTTAGCGCTGGGGAGGGCAGCGGAGGGAAGGGTGGTGGCTGGGGTGGCCGTGGCTGACGCTGTTGTCCCCTGCAGCTGGCCGAGGTGCACGGCGTGCCCCGCGGGATGTACGACGGGCCGGTGCACGAGCTGCCCGCCAGCGTCAAGGCCGCGGCCCCGCGCGTCGCGCCCTGCGCCGGCAAAGCCGCGGCGCCGCCCGTGCGCAACCTGCACCAGTCCGGCTTCAGCCTGTCCGGTACGTGGGGCCGGGCCGGGCGGGGGGACGGCCCGCAGGGCTCAGCACAGAAACGTCAGCTGTGTCCCGTGGCTGCAGCCCAGGCGCCGAGTGCAGCACGGAAAGCGCCAGAGTGTTCCACAGTGTTTGTGTCAATGCACAAAGCCTGGTGGGGGCTCCGTTCCCAGGAGCCAGAGCAGGCAGGTGATTCAGCATCCTTTGTGCTGCAGAAAGCTGCCCAGCAGCTGTCGGGAGCTTGGAAAGCCAATTGCTCTGCCCTAAAACCACTTCCATAATGGTTTTTAGCTGGTTGGATCACACGGGTCCCATATTGTTTGATAAATGTTACCAGTCCCCACATTTTATTATATACAGAATTTATTTCTAGGAAAGCCACTTATAAATCTTCCAGAAAGAAACAATGAAAAATTAAGTTTAGGCAAATACAGCCATTCCAAACTGTGCCATGCTCGTAGAGTGTCCAAAATGGCCTATAATGAAATTATTAGTATTTCCTGAGGAAATGTTTTGTGGTTGTGGCATGGCAGCAGTGGGACTGCCCCTCTCTCTGCTCTCACAGGCTCGCAGGCAGATGACCACATTGCCCGGCGCACGGCGCAGAAGATCATGGCCCCGCCGGGCGGGCCGCTCCAACATCACCTCGCTGTCCTGACGCCGCCCCCGCCGGCCGGGCCCGGGGGCTGCTCCCGAGCTCGCCAGCTGCGCCAGCCCTTCCCGCTAGGTAGACGTAGAGTGATCCCCGAGGCAGCGCTCCCCCTCGGGGTCTCCGTGCGTGTTCCCTCGCTAGCTGCTAGGAAAGCCCTTCCCTGCTGTGCATGCCCAGCCCCGGGGCTGCGGGGCCCGCGTGGGCATGAAGGCACATCCGGCTGGATCACGCTCCCTCCCGGCAGCATCCGCTGCCCGCTCTCGTCCAAGGACTCTCAACAGACGAGCGCCGCCGTGGTTTCCAGCCAGAGCCCTCCGCCCTGGCCGTGTGTCCCTCCGCGGTCACAGCTCAGGGGTGAGTGCAGCCCCGTGCCCTGGGGCAGAGTGGTGCTGCCCGCCAGGACCTGGCCTTGCCGTGGGCTGATGTCCTTCTGTCAGCCCTCGTTTTTTAAAGATCATTTATACGGTTTTTCAAGAACTGAGTGTGTGTCCAGTACCCAATACCAGGGCTTATTTGGAGGCCAGGTGCATGCAACACACTTTTTTATAAAGATTATTCTAGCCCAGGTATTCTATTTAAAGGTGTGTACACAGAGTGAACCTCTGGCTGCAGAGCCATGCATGTACCTCCAGGAGTGGCTTTCCGTTCCTGTCTGCTCCTTGCTTGGAATAAACTTGGTTGGAAACCACGACATGGTGGAAGTGGTTGGTCCATCCGAGTCCATTTTGTTGCTTTCTTCCTTTGAGTTTTCCTGGGTGAGGCTGGGACCATCCCATGGTGACGTGCAGGTTGCTGTGCTCCCTTGGAGGGGAGAGGCTCATGGTGGCTCTGTGGGCAGAGTCCCTCCCTTCTCCTCAGCCCTGCTCTCCTGGTTTGCCTCCTGCCTCCTGCCCCGGGGTTTGCAGATGAACCCACAGCCCCAGGGGTGGGGGGTGGCATTCCCTTGGCCCATGGCAGTTCCAGTGCTGGTGAGATGTCATGGCATGTCCGTGAGACACTGATTGCCCTGGCACTGCCAGCCTTGGCTCCCCAGCTCTGTCTGAGCCACGCACGAGAAACAGAGCAGGGGGCACAAGCCTGCCCCTGATTTGTGGGTGGGGGCTGGAGCCACACATGGCAGCTCCAGATACATGAATCCATGAATTAGGAATGAACCCACAAATATAAACCAGGGAGGGATTTAATTTTTTGCTGGGGGTTTTTTGATTATCTGATATGACCTACATTTCACAGCTTAATGCTGCAGTAATTTCTGTGTTAAGCACATGGGAATGCATTTGTTTGGATGTTTTATATTTAATTTTAAATTTAATTTAATTTATTTCATTTGTTGATTTTCTGATTTTCCCTGAAATTGCACCAAGGCTATTAACAGCTAGTGGAAGGTGTCCCTGCCATGGCAGGGGGTGGAATGAGATGAGCTTTAAGGTCCCTTCCAGCCCCAACTATCTATGGTTCTATGATCTCTTTTTGTCCTGAATAGAGCTTAAATTACAGCAGTGGGAAATCCCTAAGGAATGGGAAAGATAGAAGTCACAGTCTGATGGCAGCGACCTCCCCACCACCCCAACATGGGGTGACAGGGACACCCCAGCACCCCAAGCTTGTATACACTTGGCAAAGGAAGTTCTGGGGTTCCTGTGCTGCAAATGTCCCTTTTCCCACAGCTGGCCTGGTTTGTGCCAGTGAGGACCCAGCAGAGTCCCCGTTCCCTGTCCCACATCACCCGGTTTAGGTCCCTCTGTGGCAGCTCAAGGCTCAGACCCTGCCGGCCGTTCCCTTGGGGAGGATGGGTTTGCATTTACTGTCTCTGTCAGGAGCTGTCAGAGCCAGCACAGCTGCCCCAGGCTCCTCCCGTGCAGGAGCAGAGCCAGCAGCAGCATCTCTGCGGTGCCAGGAGAGGCTGAGCCGGCACCCACCCCGTGTCTGCCCCTAATTCCTTTGGACAGCTTTCCTGCAGGCTCTGGGTCAGGGACGCCGCGCCACGCTCCGTGCCCTTGACTGGCAGCACAGCCCTGGCTCTGCACAGGCTCTGCAGAGCTCGTGCCTGCTGTGGGGATGGACCCAATTCCCTGGGACAGCAGGGCTGCTCAGGGATGGACCCCAAATCCCCATTCCCTAGGACAGCAGGGCTGCTCAGGGATGGACCCCCAAATCCCCATTCCCTAGGACAGCAGGGCTGCTCAGGGATGGACCCCCAGTTCCCCAATTCCCTAGGACAGCAGGGCTCCCCAGGGATGGACCCCCAATTCCCCAATTCCCTAGGACAGCAGGGCTGCTCAGGGATGGATCCCCAATTCCCCATTCCCTCAGGACAGCAGGGCTGCTCAGGGATGGACCCCCAGTTCCCCAGTTCCCCAATTCCCTAGGACAGCAGTGCTGCTCAGGGATGGATCCCCAATTCCCCAATTCCCTAGGACAGCAGTGCTGCTCAGGGAGCAAACGAGCTGGCAGGCAGGCACTGAGCTATCCCCGTGCTTGTCCCTGGCTTTCCATGCTCACCGTGTATTTTTTGTTTATTTTTATTTTGCATGGCTTCTCACTGCCACAGGGCAGGGTCAGGCCCTGGCACAGGTGCCCAGAGCAGCTGTGGCACCCCTGGAGCCCTGGCAGTGCCCAAAGCCAGGGATTGGGACTGGGAGCACCTGGGACAGTGGGAGGTGTCCCTGCCATGGCAGGGTGGAACAAGCTTTAATGTCCCTTCTCACACAGACCACTCTGGAATTCTGTGGTTCTGTGGTTTCCCTCTCATCCAGCACCCTGATCAGCAGCAGGATCAACTGCAGCAGGTAAGAAACACAAAGCTGGTTGACGAGGGTCGTTTGTCCCTGGCAAATTCCAGTTGTCACTGTTGAGGGCTTAGGCACAGTGGTGATGGCACAGGGCTGGCAGGCACGGAGCTCTCCTGGCTGCTGTGGGTGTTTCAGTCCCTCAGCATCCCCTGCCCTGGATTTCAGGGGTTTTTGTCGTTGTTGTTGTTTTTTGGGGGTTTTTTTCAGCTTTCCCTGTGTGTGGGAAGCTGCCCTCCCTGTGTGACCCTCAGCTTTCCCCCTGCAGTGCACAGCCCAGCTGCCCTGGGGACACCCCAGAGGGTGCAGAAGGGACGAGCCAGGCTCAGACATGGGCTGGCTCAGCCTGCACTGCTCCTTTGAGGTGAGCAGCATCTCTGGGAGCTGTGTCTGCTGCAACCAGCAAGCAGCACGGTACAAGCAAGATAAATCATCATCCCTGCACTGAGGGGATCAAAGAGGGAAAGCAGAGATCTCCTGACACTTCCAGGGATGCTTTTATTGAGGTTAAGATACAAAATCCAGGGCTGTGTGGGGAAATACCAAAGCCCTGTGAGCCGTGGCTGTGTGCCCTCTGTGCCCTGCCCCTGTGCACGGATGGCAGCAGGGCCAGAGCGGGCACAGCTGTCCCAGGCCAGTGGGGCTCCCATCCTCACCGAGATGCCAGCCCAGCATGGACGGTGCCCACAGCCCCAGGGTGAGCAGGTACATACTGGGATTAAATCCCAATATTGCTGGATGGAACTTGCTGCTTGACCAAGGGTGGCAGCTGTGGTGTTTCACCCTGTGACACCTTTGGCTATCTGGGTGTGTGGTGTTTCACCCCGTGACACCTTTGGCTGGCTGGTGTGTGGTGTTTCACCCCGTGACACCTTTGGCTGGCTGGTGTGTGGTGTTTCACCCTGTGACACCTTTGGCTATCTGGGTGTGTGGTGTTTCACCCTGTGACACCTTTGGCTATCTGGGTGTGTGGTGTTTCACCCTGTGACAACTTTGGCTGGCTGGTGTGTGGTGTTTCACCCACAGACCCCTTTGGCTGGCTGGTGTGTGGTGTTCCCCACAGACACCTTTGGCTGGCTGGGTGTGTGGTGTTTCACCCCACAGACACTTTGGGCTGGCTGGGTGTGTGGTGTTTCACCTTGTGACACCTTTGGCTGGCTGGAAGTGTGGTGTTTCACCCTGTGACACCTTTGGCTATCTGGGTGTGTGGTGTTTCACCCTGTGACACCTTTGGCTGCCTGGGTGTGTGGTGTTTCACCCACAGACACTTTGGGCTGGGTGGGTGTGTGGTGTTTCACCCTGTGACACCTTTGGCTGGCTGGTGTGTGGTGTTTCACCCTGTGACACCTTTGGCTGGCTGGTGTGTGGTGTTTCACCCTGTGACACCTTTGGCTGGCTGGTGTGTGGTGTTTCACCCTGTGACACCTTTGGCTGGCTGGATGTGTGATGTTTCACCCCACAGACCCCTTTGGCTGGCTGGGTGCTGCAGCTGGCACTTGGGACAGGTCCAGGCAAGCAGGAGCTCAGGTTTCCCTCTGGCTGAGGGCTTTAGGTGATGGTGGAGGAAAAAGGAGTCGGTTCTGCTGGAGGGTTTGGATCCAGAGCTTTATTCTGCCCTCAGGCCTCTGAATGCAGCTCCAGCTCCAGCAGTGCTCCCTGAGCCCGTGGCTGCTGCTCCTTTAACCCCGGGGAGAGGGGCAGGGAAGGGGCAGGGAGCCACCAGCCAGGTAAGGGAGGGGAGGTCTCAGGGGACAAATGACACCTGGATGACCCCATGTCCCCAGGGCTGAGAGGCATCTTTTGAACTCTGCCAATCACACGGTGCCCTTCTGGAATGCCAGGATTGAGGGACAGCTCTCAGCAGGGGCAAGGGAGGGGAAGGGAGAGGAGATTGGCACACCTGGGGCAGGAACCGGGATGCTGAGCCAGGCTGTCACATCACACTGCAGCAGGTACAGCTCCCATGAACACACACCCTGCCTGGCACCAGAGGGGCACATGGAGTGCCCAGGGCTGGCTGTTCCCCTCCCAGTGCCCGGTTCTGAGCTGGAGGCCCCACAGCTCCCACCCCACCCAGCCCTGTGCCAGCTGGCAGTGCCCCACCAGCCCTGCTTCCAGCTGGCTTCCAGAGCCCCAGCGTTTGGATGCTTTCGTGCATCAATACCCTGGAAATGACACCAGATCCTTGGCAATGTTAAAAATACACATTTATTACTCCACATGTGCAATGGCTTCCAACAGGATCTGCAAAAACACAACCTTGTCATAACTTAAATATTCTGTGATGTGGTAAAATTGTCATGCAAGAAAATTACGGGAATGTATTAACATAAAATACAAAGATATATTTACATATATCTGCACTGAAATAGTTTTTAAAAATACCCTCCCAAGGCAGCAGAATTTCAGTCCATGGTCAAGTCTGTATTACTGATATTTTTGCTATTATTTTATTACTCTTAGACTCTTTTTGGTAAGCTCTGGAGTAATAGAGAATTGGCAACAGAAGAAACATCAGGACCTGACCTGCCATTTGTCTTATGCACAAAATTCCCAGTGAAGGCTGTGGAATTCAATGCAAACACTTAAAAATATGCAACTTTGCAAAACTTTGTAACACAACAGAGATAAGAAAACAATCTCATGGCAAGTGATTAAAGGAGAATAATTTATAGGCGCTGTAGACTTTTTACAGCAGTTAATGGCACACACTGTATAAATCTGTCATACAAAAAAATACAGGTATTTAAATATTTATGTACAGAAAATTCCTGTGTTCTGGCTGTAGTGGAGGTGCAGCCCAGAGCTGTTAGTGACACCTTCCAAGCTGGGACGTGGGACCAGGGCTCTATCACGAGCTCACTGTGAGGTTTGCTCAGCAGCAGCAGCAGCCAGGGCTCAGCCAGAACAAGGGCACCACCATGGGCACCACCACGGGCACCACCAGGGGCACCACCACGGGCACCACAGCCGTCCCCAGCCCAGCCTGTGCCAGGGCCAGGGAACACCCACGGGATGGCACAGGGAGCAGAGAGGATCAGAGCCCAGGACTGCATGGTGGATGGACATGGGACACCCTGGCAGGAGCCACAAGGGTGTGCAGGGCCAGCAGGACTGAGCTGGGCTCAGCTGGCACTGGCTCCTTACAGGGACACAGCAATGGGGACACAAGAGGGGCCCAGAGAGGGGCACGGGGGGCAGGAGCACTGAACCCCTCCACAGAGGTTCTGACAATGACAATGACACTGAGCTGCTGTCACTGCTGTTCCTATCACTTCTCCCTTTTCCAGTTGCTCTTTTTGTGCCATTTCTTCTCCAGGGACTGAGTGCAAACAGGTGGCAATGAAACCTTGTTCCCCACGGGCTCTGGTGAGGTTATGCCCAAATATTATTTCCAACCAACACCAAGCACTTCAGTGCTGTGTCCAGGGTGTCTCTCCCACCCAGCAGTGACCCCACAGCTCTGTTCCTGGTGCTGGTCTAAGGGACCCAGGTTCAACAGTGTCCCCAGCACATCCCTGGGGATGCCCTGCTGGATGCCAGGGGTGCTGCCCAGGCAGCCAGGACCCACCCAGAGTGTTTCCTCTGGGCAGGAGCCGTTCCTGGCATCCCCAGAAGCCTCCTGGTTTCTGCCAGGTGCTGCTGAGCTGTGCTGCAGGATGCACTGGAGAAGAGCAGTGCTGCAAGGGGAACGGTGAGTGACAGGGAGAGGGCTTGGTGACAAGGCTCAGGTTCAGCAGCAAGCCAGCTCCTCCCCACACACACCAACCCCACCTCAGGGCCCACTGGTCTCTTGTCCTAAGGAAGGTGATGGAAACATCCATTACACACGTCCTGTAACTGCCAACACCTCTCCTGGCCTGACAGCTTCTGGCTGAGGAGGATGTATCTTCACCACTCATCTGTGGGATGGTTTGGTCAAAAAATCAGCACCGCTCCTCATCCTTCCAATAGTCCCAAATTTGCTGTTATTTACAGGAAGTTTCTAAATAGTGCAACGGAATTCACTGTAAAACCCTGCCCACACTGCTGGAGTAAATCACCTGTAATCCATAACTCCTGAATAAATACATGGCTTGAGCCTCATCTGCTGTGCCAGGAGAGGGCTGGTGCTCCAGCTGAGAGATGTGGGATGGAGACAAGGTGAGCACAGAGCCCTGGGGAGGACCAGGCTGCCCGTGTGGACAGCAGGGGCTGTCAGCACAGCAAAGGGGCCAGGGCACGGGGCCTGCACACAAAGGTGAGCTCTGACAGGTGAGACAAGGTAACTGGGCCTCCCTGGTACCCAGTAAAGAGACTGGAAGTTACTGGGGGCAGAGGGCAGGTCCCCCAGCACAGCCTGGGATCACAGCCAGAGCAGGTGCCCTCCTGTGGCTGGGAGAAGGAGCAGGAGGACACAGTGATTTCAATGACTCAATGACTGGCCACAGCCCCTGAGCCATCACTAACACAGCTCCTAACGAGGCACGGGGTGTGCAGGACCCATGGCTGACACCAGGGACCCCGGGCCTGACAGCATCTCCTGGCTCTGCCCTGAAAATAGCCATGCAACTGGAGCCAGAGCTGCAGCTGCCCTCCTCCTGCACAGCCCTAAAGGCTCCCATGAGAACACATCTGTGCACAAATGCAGCCACTGATTCCCACATAGAACTGTGGGAGACACACCGTGCCCTGCCTGTGGAAGATCACTTTGTACCTTTCTGCCTTTCTGGTTTGTTCATGGAAACAAACCCGCAGCAGAACTGGTCCTGACAGAATCTGGTCTGTTACAAACATCTCCCTCCATTTCTGCACTAGGAACACCCAGCAGGGATGCAAACCCTGCAGCCTGCCAGTGTCTGCACAGACAGCTGCCCATGGCTGATGGTCACTGTGGTCCCACCACGCACCTGGGGCAGCCGTGGGGCACTGCAGGGTCCACAGCAACCAAAACCCCTCTGCAGCAGGGCCAGCAACAGCACAGTGACCAGGAAAGGCAACAGCCACGGCTGGAGCAAGGGAAGATTTCCCGTCTCACTAAGAAGTTAAGACAGGTATTGGCAAATTATTTACAGTACTTGTACTTTACACTGAAAATAAAGTAAATCGAAGGGTGAAATAGGATATTCCTGTCCTTCATAACCACGCAGCCTTGCAAGGCCACACACTCTGCCTCCAACAAAACCTCAGCCTGTGATGAACTGTGTCCTCTGAACCTGGGCACACGGAGCCAGACCCTCCAACCCATCCCACAGCTCCTCACTGCCTGCAGCAGCCATGTCAAGGAAGAAAACATTTTAAATGCATCTCTAATACACACTGAACCATTACCCAGCCCCTGCAGAATCCATGGAGTGCACACAAAACATTTATTTGCCTTGAATCTGAAGGAGCTGACAGGTGACACAGGGACAAGGAGGTGCCTGGGACACCCGTGTACTGCAGGACCCAAGCAGCTGGAGGCTCCCAGGAGCTGCTGCCAGAGCCCTGGGGCTGCTCAGGTTTGCACAGGGATTGCCCATCCCCAGAGCAGCATTTGTGAACAGGGAGTGCCAAAGCCAAGCTCACACCACCTCTTTGGCCTTCCTCCCTGCTCCTTGTCTCTCCCCGTGGGGCCCAAGGACGTGGCTTCGTTCCCTGTCCTCTCACTGCATTAAAAACGTGAGGATCAGCAACCTGACATTAAAACAGAAAGATTAAATCAGTAGATCTCCTCCCCTGGCAAGTTGCACAGGCCATATCTTCCCCAACAGGGATCCATGGTCAGGGCTGGCCATCCATGGCTGGGACAGTCCTATGGCAGCTGAGCTGGCCATCCATGGCCTGGGACAGTCCTGTGGGAGCTGAGCTGGCCATCCATGGCTGGGACAGTCCTGTGGGAGCTGGGCTGGCCATCCATGGCCTGGGACAGTCCTGTGGGAGCTGGGCTGGCCATCCATGGCTGGGACAGTCCTATGAGAGCTGGGCTGGCCATCCATGGCCTGGGACAGTCCTATGGGAGCTGAGCTGGCCATCCATGGCCTGGGGCAGTCCTGTGTCAATCTGGCTCCTGGGCTGGCCGTCCATGGCCCAGGCAGTCCTGTGTGAATCTGGCTCCTGGGCTGGCCATCCATGGCTGGGACAGTCCTGTGGGAGCTGAGCTGGCCATCCATAGCCTGGGACAGTGCTGTGTGAATCTGGCTCCTGGGCTGGCTGTCCATGGCTGGGGCAGTCCTGTGTGAATCTGGCTTGCTCCAGCTCTCAAGCGGGGCGGGCTCGGTGCTCGGCGCACCTGAGGGCAGGTGAGGGCAGGTGAGGGCGGTGGCCAGCCCCTCCTAGCTGCTGCCCGAGGAGCACACGGAGCTGCACATGTGCAGGGGCTCGGCCTCGGCCTCCTCGGTGGTCTCAGAGGCAGACACGGAGTCGCTGGGCTGCTCCTGGCTCCTCTTTAGCCTGTGGGAGCGGAGGAACGGGAGTTACAGAGCTGCTCCCCAGGCAAACCCCCCAGCACTGGGCAGGGGTCTGGGCCCCCGTGCCCACCCCCTGCTCGAGAGGTGCCTATGGCAGAGCCACAGAGAATGAGGAGTTCTCCCAGAGCTCACAAACGGGTCATGACAGAGCCCAGCGTATCAGCAAACCACACTGACCTGCTCTGAAATGCCCCAAAACAGCCTGCAGGGCTTCAGCCAGAGTACCCACAGCACGGCCAGGCTCCTGCCAACCCCTCCTGCACAGAGCCTGCCTCACATGAGGCTCTGCTTCCAGACCCAGCAGCCCCAACCCTGGGGAAGCTGTGGCTTTAATCCAGCACTTTCACTGCCTGCGGATTCCCACCAGGGACTTCTCCAGCCTGAATGATCCTGTGAATCTATTCCATGCGTTAAAGATCTCCACAATCACTGAGCCCAACCTTCCTCGCCTTCATTTCCCAAAACATCATCTGCTAAAAGCAGGATGGGTGAGCAGGTGCCACGGGGAATGGAGGCAGTGTCAGACACACATGTTAAATCCCAGAAGTCTCTCTACAGCATATTTAATTTAATGGCAGTTAATAATCCTTGATCTTGGCTCCCATTGTGGCTAGAGCCATTCTTCACACACAGGCAGACCTGAGCTCCTCTGCTGACACCAGTCACCTGGGGCTAAGCCGGCAGCAAGGTGCTCCTGGCTGTCAGGCACTGGCACTGATTCCTAAGGGAAGTCAGAAAAAGGAGTATTTTTCCATAAAAAAAACACCCCACACACTCACTTCTCTCTGTTGAAGATGACAAAGTCCTGCTGGATAGCTTCAAGGCATTCCTGGAGATAGTCATTTTCCTATTGAAGAAAAACAAAACATGCATAAGCAGCCCCATTTGCATCTCACTGCTGCCTGCAGCCCCCAGCACTCCCAGCTGTGTACAGCAGCCTCCAGCTGTGGGCAGCCACCCCCCTGAACCTCAGCCCAACAGCTGGAGGCAGCAGGGCTGGCTGCCATGTGGCTTTCACCAGGGGCTGGTGCCATCCACAGCAGCAGTTTTCCATAAAACACAGATCACACCGTTCCTGACACAAACACAACTCGCTTCTCCATGTATCCTGTATTTTGGGAGTGCTGTCAGCCCAAAGGGAGCTGAGGCAGCGTGGGGAGAGCCCAGCACTCAGCCCACGTGTGGGAGTCCCTGCCAAGGCACACAGGGGGCTGCTGCCTTGTGCCCAGCCTGGGGCTGAGCAGGGACAGAGTCTGCACACACCAGACCTCTGCTGCTCATCTCTCTCTCCAGAGCACCCACTACTGTAAAAGTTTGGTCAAGCTCCCATAAGAGGATACGTGGTTGTTGGAATGACTCCCTGGGCAAATGTTTTCATCAAAACAAACCCATGGCTCCCACAGTGTGCCAGTAACAGCTGCAACACCCGCCCAGATCCAGCCTTTCCCAGCTGCATGCTACCCAGGGAGCACATACAGACTGCGAGCTGTCTTTGCTGTTATCCCTTGACTTGTTCTTGGCGAGCCTCTTCTTCTTCTTGTGCAGGGGCCTTGACTCCAGAATCATCTCCTCCAGCTCGAAGGTGGGGTCGCAGTGCAGGCGCCCCTTCTGCCAGGACACAGGGCACGCTCAGGTGAGGCTCAGCAGAGACCCAGCGAGCCCTTCCCTGGCACAGCCCCGCTGTCCCAGCGGCTCCTGCAGCGGGCCGGGCCCGACTCACGTTGGGGACGAAGGCCGGCTCCACGCGCTTCTCGCTCACGTCGCTCCACACCACGCCCGAGAGCTGAGCCGAGGCCTGGATGTGCGCCAGGCAGGAGAAGCGATGCTCGGGATTCACTGTCAGCAGCTGGGGAGGGAAAAGCATTGCTGACACAGCGCTGGAGAGAGGCAGCAGCATCCCTGCCAGAGGAGGAAGGCAAGGCAGCCAGCAGCGGCCTGCCCGGGCCAGCTGCGGGGCTCAGCCACGCCAAGGAGCCTCTCTGCCGGGGGAAACAGAGAACTTACTGCAGGAAAAACACCTAAGAAAACGTTCTGCAGGCACCCCAGTGCCCGGGGGGGACACGGGGATCCCCTCATGGCTGAGGGTGCTGCTGGCACACGCCTGGTGAGGATGGATTCCCGGCAGCCTGGCTGCCCAGCAGATGGCAATGCAAACCCGCCGAATGCAGCGCCACAGCCTCTGCCAGCAACTCCTCATTAAACTGAATCTAATTATGCAAATTGCCCACCCAACATTAACTCATATCAGAGGCACTTATTTGCTGCCGGCACCGGCTGCATCTTTCCTACAACAAACTCAGCAGCTACTTTTCAGAGCTCTCAAGCAAGCCAGAGCTAAAGCAGCTGCCCCAACACATCCCAGCTTTCTGCAGCAGCAGCACGAGGAAAGCAGCAGAGCATTCCACAGAGCTGGAAACCCCAGCAGCTCTCACAACCCTGTCAGACCTTTCAGGCGAGAGGGAGCAGCCAGTGCAGCAGTGCAGCTCCACCTCAGCTGCCATCCCAGCCAGAGGTGCTGCCTTTACAGGTGACACTGACCATGGAGAGGATGGGATGCTGGAAGGCACAATTCTAGCCCAGCTGGGAATCTGCCTGTCACACCAAAACCAGCCTTTTGATCCCCTTGCTATCAAATATCATGCATCTTATTACAGGGATAATAAACACACAGCACACATAATTAATCATAGGGTCCCAGACTGGACTGGGCTGGAAGCTCACGCAGAGCCACCCCAGCCATGGCAGGGACACCTCCCACTGTCCCAGGTGCTCCCAGTGTCCAACCTGGCCTTGGGCACTGCCAGGGATCCAGGGACAGCCACAGCTGCTCTGGGAATTCCATCCCAGCCCCTGCCCACCCTGCCAGGGAACAATTCCCAATTCCCAATCTCCCATCCATCCCTGCCCTCTGGCACTGGCAGCCATTCCCTGTGTCCTGTCCCTCCGTCCTTGTCCCCAGTTGCTCTCCAGCTCTCCTGGAGCCTCTTTAAGCACTGGAAGGGGCTTTAAGGTCTCCCTGGAGCTTCTCTTCTCAAGGCTTAACATCCTTAACTCTCCCAGCCTGCCTTTTGTATATAATTATTATTACTTAATTATTATTCATTGTTTATTAATACGCTGATAATTTTCCAGCTAGTCCTGCACAGCAGCTCCCATCCAACCCAAAGCCAGCCCAGAAGGACAATTCCTCCAGCAGTCCATCCAGCTCCAGCCCAGAAGGGCCCCTCACCTTGCGCAGCAGCGCGACCATTTCCTTGGACCAGGCTGAGGAGTACTGGACGCTGACGGTGCTGAAGAGCTGCACCAGGGACTCCACGGGGTTGCTGGAGTGGATGTCATACGGCCTCTGGGGACAAGAGCACAAGGGTGAGGCGTGCCCTGTCCCTCGGGGCCAGCCAGGGCACACGTCCGCGGGCCGGGCCGGCCGCAGCCCTACCCAGCCCCGCAGCAGCTCGTAGGCCATGATGCCCAGGGACCACCAGTCCACCTCGAAGGAATAGCCTGTCCCGCCGCTCAGGAAGGAGTGGAAGATCTCCGGGGCTGAGCAGAAAGGCAGAACACACAACAGGTTACTCGTTGTTCCCCGCTCCAGCAGTTCCTGTCAGTCAGCGCACGGCGCTGAGGGTGATCGTCCTGCACGGCTGCCCCAGGGAGGCCGTGTGAGGCCGGGGAGCAGCAGTGTGGGCCTGCCCTCACTGGGAACTGGGACGTCAGCCACTGCAGGGACAGCCCTCCCAGCACAGGACAGCACAACCATGGGCCCAGGAGACACCAGGTGCAAGGCTGGAGCCAGAGAGAGATGGGGAGGGCAGGAGGAGGAGGAGGCTGAATGGGATGAGGAGGGCAGGGCAGGATGGAGGGGGCTGGACAGGATGTAATGCAAAGGGCAGGACAGGACAGGACAGGATGGGATGGGATGGGATGGGATGGGATGGGATGGGATGGGATGGGATGGGATGGGATGGGATGGGATGGGATGGGGTGCCATGCCAGCCCCGGTGCCTTCTCACTGGGAGCTCCCCTTCTCAAACAATCGGGCCCTGCTGAATCACTTGGGCACGAGCATCAATGTCTGAAATTAACTGCAGGGCCCTGGCTGGGGCAGCAGGTGCTGAGCACACAGAAGGTGACACAGGCACCAGGGCAGTGATTGTTCTTACCCATGTATGGCTTTGTCCCAGCCAATGCTGTCGCTCTTTCACCGTCCCTAATGATGGTTGCAATATTAAAATCTGTTAAATGGGCATGACCTTAAATAAAGACACATTTTAAGAAGGAATTAATGGCAATGCAGTGGCAATGCGGAGTCAGAACACATTTGTTTCAAAAGTTTCTGCCCTCAGACAGGGTAGCACAGACACAGGCAGGTCAGGGTCAGATCCCACGGCATGGCCACGGGAGATCCCAAAGGTTTCCCAGGATTTGGGCTGGCCAGGTGATTAAAGGGTAGGGAGCTTTGGGTTTTGATTTTAAATCACACTTGGAGCTAGCCAGTAACCCCCAGCAGCTTCAGCACTGGCCAAATTGCTCTGGCCAGAAGCTACAGGAGTGAAAAAGACACCAGGGAAACACTATCATAGAACAATAGAATGCTTGGGTTGGAAGGGACAAAAGATCATCTCATTCCAAGCTTCTGCCATGGAGCTTCCACTAGGCATGGGTGCTGCAAGCCACCAAAGCCACTGACTGCAGTGACTCCAAATTCCCAGGGCTGAAGTTGGGCTGATCACAGCACACTGGACAGGCCAGCTGGGTGACCCTCCCCACATTGAAAAGCACAGGGATGTTCAGGCAAACATGATCCAGTAAAAGCAGAGCAGCTTTTCCCACACTTTCTCCAAGTAAAATGACACCTAGTACCCAGGACTATAAGGAATCTGTCCCTGGAATGAATGAGGGAGCAAACAAAGAGAAGCAGAGTGATCCTACCTTGTTCATCGAGGAGGATGTTGTCTGGTTTTACATCTCTGGGAAAAGAAGGAAGAATACAGCAGATGGAATGTCAGTCAGACCAGGGATGACACTCAATGACAAAAATCCTGCAATTGTTTATCTATCAAAAATTAGGAACAAATTAAACAAAAATATTCTAACATGAGGCAAGCTCCTTTATGATGGACTAGAAATATGCTTTTCCTGGGCAAATTGGTGAAAAACTGGAAGGATTAGACTTGTTCAGGAAGGAAAGGTAATTCCCAAGGGAAAAGAAATAACAATACTGGGGATATTTGTGTGAAGCCCTGGAAGGCTTTAACACCTGCCCTGGAATGTTCAGTGCCCAGGGAAGCATCAGACTCCCTCTGGGTGGAGGGGGCAGGAGCAGCAGCCGGGGGTGGCCAGGAGCAGCACCATGAGCCCCCGGGCAGCAGGGCACGGGCAGCAGGCCCAGCAGGGCAGGGGCAGCAGGCCCAGCAGGGCAGGGCAGCAGGCCCAGCAGGGCAGGGGCAGCAGGCCCAGCAGGGCGTGCAGGTACCTGTGGATGATGTGCTGGCTCCGCAGGTAGTCGAGGGCCAGCGCCATCTCACAGATGTAGAGCTTGACTGTCTCCTCAGTGAACTGCACGTTCTGCTGCAGGTGGTAGCGCAGGTCACCCCCCAGGAGCAGGTCCACCACCATGAACATGTCCTCCTCGTCCTGGAAGGAATACCTGCGGGACAGGAGGGGCTGAGCCTCCCGGGGCTCACAAACACAGCCAGGCTTTCCCCCTCTCCCCATCACACAGCTCCAGGGAGAGCTGCACGTGCCCCACCATGGGCACAGAATCCAGAATCGTCTGTGCTGGAAAAGCTCTCTCAGACCTTCGAGTGCCACCATTCCCAGCACTGCCAAGGCCACCAAGCCCATGTCCCCAGCTGCCACAACCACATGGCTTTTAAATCCCTCCAGGGATAGGGACTCATCACTGCCCCGGGCAGCTGTGCCAGAGCTGGGCATGCCTTTTGGACAGAAAATTTGCCCCAATATCCACCCTGAGCCTGCCCTGGCCCAGCCTGGGGCCGTTCCCTCTGCTCCTGTCCCTGTTCCCCCGGCTGTGCCCTCCTGGCAGGAGCTGTGCAGAGCCACAAGGGCCCCCTGAGCCTCCTTTGCTCCAGCCTGAGCCCCTGCCCAGCCCCTCAGGGATTCTCCATTCCCTTCCCAGCTCCTCAGGGATTCTCCATTCCCTTCCCAGCTCCTCAGGGATTCTCCAGCCCCTGCCCAGCTCCTCAGGGATTCTCCATTCCCTTCCCAGCTCCTCAGGGATTCTCCAGCCCCTTCCCAGCTCCTCAGGGATTCTCCAGCCCCTTCCCAGCTCCCTCAGCCTCTCCTGGGGCTCCATTCCCTTCCCAGCTCTGTTCCCTTCCCTGCACACACTCCAACCCCTCAAGGTCCTGGTAGTGTTGGACCCAAAATTGAAGATGCAGCTTTGCTGCTTGCACCTTCACAATCAAGCACGTCCAGCTCAAGATGCTCGCTTGTTTTTTAAATCAATTCCTACACTAAGCAATGCTTCCCTGAAAGAGATGAGTGTCCCAGGGAATGTCCCCCTGCTCACTCTCACTGTCCCTGAGCAGCTGTGCCATGTCAGCCCACCAGCACAGAGCTCAGGCTCTGTCAGCCAGACACTTCAGGGAAACTTCACATTTTCAACTGCAAACAATCTCATAAAACCTACTTAAAATATCTCAGCCTATCTTAAAGATGAATTGGAAAACATAACTGCTAATTTAACCAGATAAACCAGGAAAAGAGATTTATATTTACTGTGGAGTAAACCGCCTCTCTAAATCTGCTGTGGGTCCCACGGGAGACTGACAGCAGTGGGGATACACCAAAACAACGCTCATTGTTATATTTGGTGCCTGCACTTCCAAGGAAAGAGTATGTGGGATTGTATAATACTTATGAATCACTCACTTCTGCTCCCATCTTAAATGTAGGTTTATTCTAAAACTATGAGACGAAAGGGTTTGCTACGAGAGCAAGTTCTCTCCAGAATTTCATTGCTTGTTGGGAAAAACATTTGCAATTGCTAAGAAACTGAAAAATATCAATATTAACTCAATTGGCTATTCTGGAGCAATGGATCAACAAAACAAATGTGACACATCACCCACTTCCATCACTTTGGGTATAAAACCTCCTCAGTTTTTAGAAGTCTCCCCCTCCCCACCAGCCTGGCTCACATCCAGCACTGCTGGAGGGGAGGGGACCCTCCACTGGGCAGGAAGGCTCAGAAAGGACAGATCACTGGAGCAGGGGGTCCCAGGGCCTGCACCCAGAGTTCACCCCAAACTAACCAACAACACAGGGATATAATGCTCTACTTTCTAAAAGTGTAAATTAGTTTTTCCTGCAAAATTTGATAACGATGTGTCTGAGCTCCAAAGGAATGTGTTTTATTTGGCCAGTGAGTGTGATGCAAAGCACGCCAAGGGATGCTGGTGGGCTGAGGGGTCAATGTGGTTGTAGGGCAGATGAGACAGACTGCAGCCTTTGGTACTGGCACTGCCTACACAGGATACATTCCCCAGGCATTGCCAACTCAAGCTATTTGTTAGATTTCAACCAGATTTTAACAGTGTTTTTTAAAATTAGATGTTGCTCAGTAATGAGGATATTTCTGCCAGTGCACACAGAGTGAAGTCATTACTGAGCAACTCGAAATGCCACTATTTGTGGTGATCTGCTGCTGTAAATGTTATGAGAGCCCCTGGGACTATCGGGTGCGTGGCTCTGCGAGCACTGGAGGCTGGGGAGGGAGGGAGGGAGCTGCTCACCAGAGATTCACCAGGAACACGTGCTCGATCTCCTGCAGGATCTCCAGCTCTCGGAACACGTTGCGCACCTCGTCCCTCTCGATGCACTGCTGCTTGTTCATGTACTTCATGGCGTACATCTTCTCCGTGTCCCTCTTCTGCACAATGCACACCTGGGCCGGGAGGAGAAAACAGAGTCGGGAACATGTTCCACATCCTCATCTGCTGCTTTGGGAGCTGAGACCCGCTCTGCCCAGCACCTCACCCCTCAAACATGCCTGGTCCCTAGGCTGACACTTGGGCCTACGGACAGCAGCATCCCTGCTCTCCGTGCAGTGCCCGACCGGGGAGTGCGCGGGCTCTGCTCCAGCCCACTGCCCATCGGATGCTGCAGCTGCCTCCAGGGCATGATGGCCGGCTCCGGAGAGCTTTCCAAAGGGATAGTGCTTCCAACAATTGTGTGGGAGCTGTGAGACACCTTTGGGCTCGCTGTGCCTGGATGGAAAGCGGCATCAGGCAGCCACAGGGCACGTGCCAGCCTCGCTGTCCTGCTGCTCACAGCGCTGCTCCACAGGGCAGCTCTCACCTGCCCGTACATCCTGGGCTCCAAAAGGGGAGAATAATCCCTTCGGGCAGCTGAAAGCAACCAAAATGCAAACTGGTTACCACAACAAAGACCTGGCCCAGAGGGGCACCCTGTGCTTGTCCCCAGAGCCCTGCTCTGCCGTGGGCACAGAGTCCCCAGGCTGGCACCGAGCCCCTGGCTGGCACCAAGCCCCTGGGTGGGCATGGAGCCCCTGGGCCTGTCCCCGGAGTCCCTGAGCTGGCACCGGGCCCCCGGGTGGGCATAGAGCCCATGGGCTGGCACCAAGCCCCTGGCTGGCACCGAGCCCCAGGCTGGCATGGAGCCCCCGGGCTGGCACCGAGCCCTGAGCCCCCGGGCTGGCTCTGCCACCCTCCTCAGCTCTGCTAATGACACCTTCATTACCAAGGTGCCTGCTTTCCCAAGAGCTAATTAGCTATCGCGGTAACTCTTTTTAAATTACTAATGGCATGTCTACATCTGCTATAATTATGCCAGCCCTCTGTTAATTATCAGCCCTGGCGGTAATTAGGATGAGCTGGATGCGCTCCCCGGGCAGCTCGGCCGGGGTGGCTGCAGGCAGAGAGCAGGCCCCGCTCACAGCGAGTGGAACAGGGAAAAGGAATTGCTGTGGGTGGCAGGGAACCGAGACAGGTGGGAGCCGCGAACGCTGCGCGCCTCGACACGCCGCCACTAATAACCGTGTGCGAGCGCTAATGGTGCTCGGTATAATATCATCAGGGACACGCTGCCGCAAGGAGGTGACGAAATAATGGGTGGTTATCGCTGGCCTGATATACCCCCTAATTAGTGATGCACAGGAATTACCGCGATTATTTTCCGCCGTGGTTACAACTGCGCTGAGAGCTGAGAATCGGCTGCTGCCATAACTCTCCGCACACCTCAGAGCTCACGATAAGGGCACCTCGTGGGCAGAGGGACCTGAGCTGTTCCCCTGCGTCTGGACCCCTCCGGTGCCCATGGGCGAGCAGAGCCCTTCAACTCCAGCTGCCAGGGACTGCTCCAGGTACAAAACGTAAGGGGAAACCTTCTTCATGCAAACTTAATAATAATAATAAACGACCTACGACAATGCACACCACCAGCAGGACCCAGCCCCTGCCTGAGCAGGCTGAATTGATTGTACGTTCAATAAACCACGCAAAAATATATTTGATATATTCTTTGAGCAGCAAAGCCCTAACAATTTTCCTTTAAAACATGGTCATTGCTGTAGAACTGCTCTGAAAACAATCCAATCCTCTGGGTAACAGCCATCAAGGCGCTGAGCAACATTCTCTAGTGATGTCAGCTTATTCCATATTATTGCTGGAAGCTCATTAATTTCTACATCCTTTATTTTTTAGGCTGTGACTTGCTGTACCTTAATGAGTATTACATGTTATTCTGATGTCATTTATCTCTTGTTTCTCCACAGTGCAAATGGGAGCCCAGCATAATAAATGAGAAAATGATGAAAACTTCATGTACTCTGTAATTATGATAAACAGTTTTCTGCAATGGAACAGCATCACCTCCAGTTCCGGGCACTCTGGGAATGTTTGTTCTCTGATTTCTGCAGGAAAAGTGGATGTCAGTGGAGAGGCTGCCCTGCAGCTGAGCCCGTGGCATCAGCGGGGGCTGCCCAGTGCCCGTGGGGCTGCCTGAGGGCACAATGAGCCCTACAGCCCATGGACAGCTGGGCAGGGCACAGTGAGCCCCATGGACAGCTGGGCAGGGCACAGAGAGCCCCACGGACAGCTGGGCAGGGCACAGTGAGCCCCATGGACAGCTGGGCAGGGCACAGAGAGCCCCATGGACAGCTGGGCAGAGCACAGTGAGCCCCATGGACAGCTGGGCAGGGCACAGAGAGCCCCACGGACAGCTGGGCAGGGCACAGTGAGCCCCAAGGAGCCCATGGAGAGCTGGGCAGGGCACAGTGAGCCCCATGGACAGCTGGGCAGGGCACAGTGAGCCCCATGGACAGCTGGGCAGGGGTGCTGCGTCCTCAGTACAGCCAGCACCACGTACTGATCACATCACATCACACTGCTCTTGATCAGGGTCTAAATCAGGTCAAACCAACACCAGGAGCAGTGCTGGTGCTGCCTGGCTGGGCTCAGCCACTCGGTGCCCCTGCCACAGGCAGCGACCATGCCTAAGGTGCCCCTGCTTACAGAAATGCATCAATGTGTTTGTGTCCCCCAAAATGGCACTGACACAAAACGAATCTTTTTTCTTTTTGTGCTTCTCTGTTCATGCATCTGTTCCTGGGGAAGGAATAAACATCTATTTGGTTACAAGTCAAGAGTGAGTTTTTTTAAATTAATCCATTTTCAAGCAAGTCTACGATGCAGAGCAAGGCAAGAAGCAGAAATGACTGTGTCGTGGTTCTGCACATTGCAGCCACACAAAGGGAGTGTTTGGTGGTTAAATACAGCCATTAGGAGCGCGAGTGGAACGGAGCCAGCCCTGCGAGGCAGAAGGCGGGCAGCAGCTGGGAGTGATTGCTCAGACACGGCACAGAAAAGCTTTGAGAGAGCCCCAGGTACCCGGGCATGTGTGCAGTGCCCCTCCTGCAGGGACGGCTGGAGCCCCCACCCACGACTCCAGCCAGGACAGGGGCAGGGGACACCTCCCGGGCACACCTGGGCCCCCGGACTGAGATAGTGACAACACCTGTACTGTCACAGTGACAACACCTGAACTATCGCAGTGACAACACCCGTGCTGTCACAGTGACAACACCTGAACTATCCCAGTGACAATACCTATGCTATCACAGTGACAACACCTGAATGGTCACAGTGACAACACCTGAACTATCACAGTGACAACACCTGAACTATCCCAGTGACAATACCTATGTTATCACAGTGACAACACCTGTGCTGTCACAGTGACATCATCTAAACTATCACAGTGAACAATACCTATGCTATCACAGTGACAAACCTGTGCTGTCACAGTGACATCATCTGAACTATCGCAGTAACAACACCTGTGCTGTCACAGTGACAACACCTGAACTATCGCAGTGAACAATACCTATGCTATCACAGTGACAAACCTGTGCTGTCACCCCAGCTGGCAGCTCAGCTGAATCCCTCCCCTTCCCAGCCTGGCATGCTGCCTCCAGCAGGCTCTGCCTTTTCTCCTTTAGAAATCCAAGAACTTTTTGCCCTGCTGATTCTGAAGAAATTCATCAGGCTGAAATCTCCACTCAGATGAGAGGTCACCTAATCATCGGACAGCATGTCCTGACTTAGCCTTGCTATCCAGGGACAGCAGAGTGTTCCTGGGCTCAAACAAAGCCATCCTGGGCAGGATCCTGCAGCTGGTAAACAGTGGGGATGGCTCAACCTGGGCTGCACAGACCTTGTTTCCTCCTGCATATGCAAAGGTCACCCAGAGTGAAGGTACTCGTGCCCCTGAGGGACGTCACCGTCACGGCTGGTGACAAACCCACAGCTGACTCAGGGATCTGTATTTGGGTCTGAACTGGGAGCACTGGGTTTCCTTCTTGAATTTCTGCTCCTTTGGCTTCTGCCTCTGTAAGACGAGAGTGATGCCCTGTAATCCTCCCACACACAGACACTGTTGACTGCAGCTCAGAACCACGGGGACATTTCAGCTCAAAACCTGGATTTCACTCTTGGCTTTCAGAGCAGAGGCAAGGCTTAGAGTCAGCCAACACTACACACCTACACCAGACACCTGAATCCCACCCAGTTCTGAACCGTGGCCACTGCTCTAGTTTATAAAAATGCTTCTCTGCAGTGCTTGCACCTTGCCCACATACATTGATTTCTCCTCCAGCTTCTGCTGGGTGTTTATCCCTCCCTGTTTTCCCCAGTATCTACAGAACTGCCATTTAGCAGAAAGGCTGCAAATTGAAATGAGGAGCATTAACATGGAATTGCCCACGGCACCCAGAAGCATCAGCAGGCTCTGGGACTGCGTGGGGAGAGAAGTCTCTGCTGTGGGGGAAGCAGGCAGCAGCCCCGGGTGCTGGGGACACGGGAGATTCGCAGCCTCTGGAAGAACTAAATCTTTCATCCTGAAGGACCAGCAGCAGTGAGAAGGCACTTGGCGTGATGTAGAAACAGCTCGAGCTTTTTTGACAACTGATTTCATTTTGAGCACTAAATTTTACTTTGGAGCCAGACTGCAAGGGCGAGGATAGGCTGGACAATTGTGTTCACTGGTTTCCTGAGCTTGTTGAGCAAAGAGCAAAGCAGGTGAGAAGGGCTTTACTGCACCTGTGCACTGCTGAAAGGATAACCTCAATACTGACTTCTAATAACTTCATCTCCTTTAGCCAAGCTCTCCTTGAATGGCTCAGCTCTTACACCAAGACATCGTTCACTTTTCCCAGGGTTTTCATCCTTTAGAAAGTGGCTGGAGAGAGATCCCTGTGACCCAGCATCCCCAGGTCCCCTCAGCTTTGTTCTTGTATCAAGAACTGCAGGCAGAATCTTGCCAATTATCTATTAAAAAAAAAAAAAAAAAAAAAACAAAACCACAAAATTAAGCTCTCAGCTGTTATCAGGAAAGCTGCAAACAGGGATCACTGTTCTGGGCATGGCCACAGCTGCACAGGACACAGAACTACTTTCCCTGGCATTCAAACGAATCTTTGTATCCATATTGTATTATGATGGTGCTGTTGGCAATTAAAATACAACCCTTCCCTAGTAATTAGCATCTGTGTAACACTGGTAATCAAAAACTTCATAACAATTTGTTCTACAATCCTCACAAGTATCAAGGATAAAATCAGCTGATCAAATTAGTTTTTAGGCATAGCCAAGAGAGCAAAGCCTACAGCTGCCTCTCAGGTGTATGTGCAGTGACACGATTCAGGGTCAGGGATTCACCCAGCACAGGAGCCACGGGAACAGTGGATGAAGCTGCTGGAAGCATCTCCCACAAGCACCCCAGGGGCAGCTCCCCTACACCAGCAGGCCCAGAAGGGGCAGGCAGCCCCTCCAGGATGCTGCTGGTCCCTCAGAGGGGCTCCCCCTCCACAATGCTGACCCGGAGCTGCAAACACTGCAGGCTGCCAGCACCTGCAGCCCCTCTCCATCCCCTCAGGGCTGGTCCTGGGAGGGAGCTCTGGGCACAGGAATCCTTTCACACCTACCCTTAGAGGGCAAGGGGCTCAGTAACACCCAGAGGGACTGTGGCACCCAGTCCTGGCCCACGGCTGCAGCTGCACACAACCTGCCCGTGACAGTGACACTCGCCCTACGCTCAGCAGGGACACGGAACCGTAACTGTGTGACCCTGAATAAAAACTTACTGTGACTCAATCCAAACCCTGCACTGCTCAACTGCAGAGCTTACTGGAGCAGCACTCTGTGCTGGAGCAGCACTCTGTCCTGGAGCAGCTCTGACAGCAGAGTCTCTGGCAGAGCTCCCTCAGCTGCTGTCTCCAGCACACCAAGACCCGTTTGCAGGACCAGGGCACCTTCTGCCATCCCCACCTCCCCGTGTGCCAGGGACCCAGCCCAGGGGACACCAGCAGGACAGGGCAGCTGGCTGTGACAACAGCACCCCTCAGTCTTTCCATCCAGCTCACAGAAGGGTTTGGGTTGGAAGGGACCCCAAATCCCCCCCAGTGCCACCCCTGCCATGGCAGGGACACCTCTCACTGTCCCAGGTGCTCCAGCCCCAATGTCCAGCCTGGCCTTGGGCACTGCCAGGGATCCAGGGGCAGCCACAGCTGCTCTGGGCACCTCTGCCAGGGCTGCCCACCCTGCCAGGGAACAATTCCTGCCCAATATCCCATCTGAACCTCTGAAGTTGCAGTGGTAGACAAACATGCGGGGCCCTCAGGAGCCATGCTCTAAGCACAAGGTTATCAGCTCAACAAATCTGCCTTCACATCTTTAAGTGCTGATTTTGTTTCCATTTCCAGACACCTTGCCACGTTTCACTCTTTAAGATATTTTTCATGGAGCCTTACAACTCTGGTTTTTCCCTGCTGAAAAGCTGTGCTTTTCCACAAGATTGATGGACTCGTTTGTCAGAACACCATAAATCATTAAAATCTCTTTTATGCAGCACTGCTGTTTGCTGCAGCCAAGTTGTAACAGCAGCTGATGAAACTTTTATTCACAGCAAGCCTGTTGGTGTTTCCAGGTCGTGTCAACACTTCCATAAAAAATCTCTTTCTCAGTTGCTTATGCTAGAGCCAAAAAGTCTTCTGACCCAAAATAACACCTGCTGTTCCCAACAGCACTTCAGTGTGCTGTGTATCAGAGGATCACAGACTCCCACACTGGTCTGGGTTGGAAGGGACCTTAAAGATCACCCAGTGCCACCCCTGCCATGGCAGGGACATCTCCCACTGTCCCAGGTGCTCCCAGGCCCAATGTCCAGCCTGGCCTTGGGCACTGCCAGGGATCCAGGGGCAGCCCCAGCTGCTCTGGGCAATCTCAGTGGTTTCAATCTGGAGTCCTGAGGATGTGCTCCTGTGCTTCTGTGCAGACCCACAGCCTCCCTGGGGCTCAGCAGGCCCCTGTGGATCTGTATCCCCCTGGGTGTGCCCACACTCTGCGTGCAGGCAAAGCAAACCACGTGTGCAGGTGCAGCTGGGGCGGCTCAAACACACTGCAAAGCTAAGCTTGTCCATGGTTTCTGATTTTTTTTCCAGAATGAGCCTTATTCTGTCTCACTCACACAAATGGGACAGCCAGTGCACTGAAATGATGTCAGGGAAAGCTCTCCTCATTGGCACCCTGCAAATGGGGCTGAGGCATCTATCAGGGAACATTTCCTCATTTCCCTGCAAGAAATCATGGAAGGGGACTGCAAAATGATATCTACAGGGTCTGAGTCCTGACTTAATGTAATTTAAGGTGGTTCAGAGTAAGCATTTCCCTTTAATGTCACGCTGAGAAAATAAGGTCCCATCAGACATTAAGCAGATGTTTCTGTAATTGAGTTTGGATATGGGGGATTATTTGACTTGAAGTTCCAAAACACGTGTAGATTTCTTTTCCTCAGGAGAGACACTAATCCAAATAAACAAGGAGAAACTGCAGAAGTGACAGCAGAGAGCCCTAAAGAACAAAAAGGAAAGAGAAGATGTTTTTTTGCTTTTACTTGTCCTGGCTGTCCACCTCTCCCCCTGCACACCAGCTGAGCCCCATCACCAGCCAGACACCCCAAAGCTGGTGTCTTTCCTCAGGGTTCAAACACAAATGTAGACATTTGGGATCCCCTCTGGCCACAGCCCTGAGCACATCTGTGCTGGGGCTCGGTGGGGTTTGCTGACCCCCAGGGCACAGAGCAGCCCCTGGGGAGGCCCTGAAGGGCACAGGGGCTGTGCTGGCACCGTGTGGAGAGCAGCGAGGAGCACAGCCCAGGAGATGTGCTCTGGAGCTGTCACACTGCCTACAGAAAGGCTGTCAGGCATCCACATTTCTGTCTGCCTTTAATCACATGCTCAGAGATCTCTGCTGGGCTTTTCTTTTTCAATAATTAAAGTAGAATGATGAAAACTCAGACCAACCTGCATAGATCCCTGAAGACACTGTGACCCATCTTTCTGCCTTTCGTGTGGATCCAAACCTGGATCCAGCATTTCCTGCAGCTCAGCAGCACTCCATAGATTTCCATCAGCACCTGGACCCTGTGCACAGCCACAGCTAACGAACATTGTCTGAATAAATCTGCAATGTTTTCCTGTGGGCGACACACATTTTGAGTTATGTCTAGTATTTGGAGCCATCTCTCCTTCTGGCCATGACTACATTCTGTGATAGGCTGCTCAAAGAGGCAAAATGATTGGTTTTAGCTATATATTTGACAGATATTGGGAACAGAAAGAAATCTAATTACTTCACACGAAGATTGGAGGGCCTTATTTAATCTGGGAACGTAAATTGATGCTGAAGTTCCCTGACCCAAGGCAAGAACACTCGCTGTGCTATTTTGAAAAGCCTCATCACTCATCGTGACCCGGCCCTGATGGGCACTGGCACTGAGACCCAAGTGGCCCCAATGTCCTCGTTTGTGCTGCTGCCACAACACGCCCCCAGGCACCAACTTCCCTTCTGTGCTGAAGGAAATAAACACAGGTCTGTCTTTTCAGCCCAGAAAGGAGGGGTACTCGTGTTTCACAGTGCAAACCCCTCAGGAGGAATCAGTGCCACTTGCAGCCAAATGCTTGATTTTCCCTTGGCAGAAGCTTGCTCCCTTGAGCCGGTGTTGAGCTGCACAAAGGGATCAGTCCTGGAGGGGCAGCTGTGGAGGCTGGGCAGGGGGAGATTCCTGCCAGAGTGAGGGCACAGGGCTGGGGTGGGCCTGGCCACAAACCCCCTGCCCCTCCTGGCTGCTCCCCCACCCCTGCACTGCAGCCCCTGCTGGCCCCAAGGAGCCTGCAGCAGCCTCACGAGCCTCTCCATCACACCCAGCAAACAGCACCCAGGTACCTCGAGCTACCAGGACAAAGAAATGCGCTTTATATTCTTCCATGTTTCCAGGGATGGGACTGCTCTGCCCAGGAACACCCTGCAGGTCTCAGAATCACAGAATCACAGGATGCCTCGGGTTGGTGGGACCCCAAATCCCCCCCAGTGCCACCCCAGCCATGGCAGGGACACCTCCCACTGCCCCAGGTGCTCCCAGCCCCAATGTCCAGCCTGGCCTTGGGCACTGCCAGGGATCCAGGGGCAGCCCCAGCTGCTCTGGACAACAACCTTACCCTGCCAAGCCCAACGACAGCAGCAGGGGCTAAAACCGAGCTCCAGAGCAGAGCAGAGCTGATCTGAGAGCCTGAGCATGCAGCAGCCCCCCAGAGCTGTGCAGGGGCACACAGGGGGCACCACCCCACCCTGGGGTGAGGGCTGGCTCCTGGCAAACAGCACTGCTGCAGCTGGGCTGGTGTTGGGTAATTCTCAGTGGGGTTTGGTTTCACTGCACCACTTGCTGTGCATGAACAGATAAGTACTGCATACTGCACTGCCCTTTGTTGAGAGGAATTTTTAGCACTTACTTTTAGAAACAATTTTTAGATCAAAAGTAATAATATGGCACAACAATCTTACTGCAGCTCCTTGAGAAAACGACAGGAACAGAAGGAATCTCGATGAATTTTGGACATAAATAGTAAGTAAACGGGAGGTGAGGGTGGAAAGCAGAGACACAAAAGGCTTCTGTTCAATAAACACGGTTTCCTTCCATCTCTTCTTTCTTTAAAAATTCTCATGGACTTACACTCCAGAGTGCTTTCCAAAGGGAGGTAGAATCCCTGACCATACAGATAAAATCGAGTCTATCCCAATGTGACAGGTCAGTAAGAAAAAAAGAGTATTAAGAAAAAATAAGAGAAGCCAATTTGCAATTGTCAAAGTGATCCTGTACTTACAGTTTCATTTCAGAGAACAAAATGGCCAGTTGGTACAAAAATGGAAAGCACTAAATTTAGAATTTGTCAGCATTTTCACTCCTGATATTTCAATTTTATGGAACTATTGAAACAGACATGATTTTGCTGTGCACATTGCATAAATAACAATGTCCAGGTCTTTTCAGCAGGTGACCCTCACTGGGTTGCACCTGAGGGTGCTTCACCCCTCACCCCAGGGTTGGCAACAGCATCACAGATGGAAAGAGCAGGGGAAGGAGCCCAGACCCACCAAAACCCACAGCCCAGTACCCATGCTGCTCCCAAAGCTGGCTGTGTTTCCTGGCTGTGTTCTCAGGAGCCCTTTGCAGTGACAGCCTGAGCAGGCTGACCCTTCATGGCCCATTTGCATTGCCCCATTCCTGGGCTGACAGTGGCGTTGAGCACACAGACACCTCACACAGACAGAAAGAGCAGGTGCCAGGGGGTTTCTGTCCCACAGCAGGTGCCAGGGGGTTTCTGCCCCACAGCAGGTGCCAGGGGGTTTCTGCCCCACAGCAGGTGCCACGGGGGTGTCTGTCCCACAGCAGGTGCCAGGGGGTTTCTGTCCCACAGCAGGTGCCACAGGGGTTTCTGTCCCACAGCAGGTGCCAGGGGGGTGTCTGTCCCTGTCACTCCCTCCATGTGGGCAGGGAGGGCAGCGTGGAGCAGCCCCAGGGCACAAGGAGGGCCATGGTTGTGCAGAGCGGGGCTCTCCAGGCCGTGGGCAGTGTCTGCTCTGCTCCAACCATGGCCCCACAACCCCTGAGCCCACACCTGGGCCCTGGGGGCTCTGTGCACGGGACCCCTCAGCTGAGGGGACACCCAGCCCTGCACAGCACCTTTCTGATCCCCCTCCACAGGTCTGTCCCACAACAGCTCTTCCCACATCCCCTTCTCGCCCCTCTCCACAGTCCAACACTGCCCATCTGGGAAACAAGGCAAATGGCCCCTCAGAACACAGGAACAGAGGGCATTCCAAAGGAGAAGGGCTGTCAGGAAAACTGGGAGGGGTGGAAGCACCTGGTGTGCTCATCCCTGGGACGGACCCTGCCTCACAAGCCTGGCCCTCACCAAGGCCCTGTCCCCTGGCACTGCCGCTGGCTGTGGGTGCCCAGAGCAGGCCGCGGTCCCTCAGCGTCAACAAAATCATGTCAAACCCCTCATCACAACACTGCTCCTTTTGTGACTTGTGCACCGGTTGCATCAGTTTCTGCTTCTATTTTTCATGCTCCATCTTTAATTCATTGCTGAGACACAGGAAATCCCAACGGCCTTGTAGCGGCTTGTGGGCAGCTCTGCCTTCACCACAGAGAAACCAGAGCAGAACTGTGTCCAGCCTTTTGGAGCTGTGTCCATACAACTCCCACGAGATTCAGACCATTTCTGAGCAGTGCACAGACACTTCAATAAGAACTCATGAACTTTAGACCCACAAGAAGAAATACAGGCTGTGAAGAAGGACAAAGGTTCCTTCCACCCACAGACACCCCTGCCCAGAGTAACAACAGGGTACACCCGTAATGCTCTGGAAAAACCCAGGCAGAATTTTCCCTCATAAACTCTATTTGCTGTATCATGCTGCTGTACCCATAATTTCATAGGAACAGAGGACACTGCTCCCTATCATTTTTGACATTAAGTGCTTTGTAATTGGATTGTCCAACCATGAGCGTTACACAACATCCCAAGCTCACAAGCTGCAGCTTCCAAGGACCTGTAGATGACCTCGATGTCCAACACAGCTTCAATTTTATTGTTGCCAAAAGCTGCATCTGACGCTGGAACCTTCCATCTCTCAGCTCCATTTACGAGCTGGTGGGGGTGTGGGCTATGATGGCTTGTCAGAACAAAAACAAGATCCAAATGCTGGCCACATTTCAGCCTCTGAGAAAATTGTAATTATCATTAGTGACAAAGGATGGGTTTTTCACTTTAAGAGGTTTTCATGTTGGCCATGTGAGAGCTGCAGTCTGGTGTGGCCGTGTGGGCCCTGCTGAGGGCAGGAGGAGCCTCTGCCAGCGGCTCACAGGGGAACAGGAGGTTCTCCTGAGGGCAGCGCTAACAGAACTATCATCACATTTCCAATCATTAATCTGATCAATGCCAAAACATTCTGCTCTCTGCCCTTTCAGGTGGGTGAATGTTTACAGAATTCTGTGATGCACTGAGGCTGTAGAAGTCTCATAGAATCACAGAATCCTTTCAGCTGAGTTGAAAAAAGATCTCCAAGATTGAGTTCTAATCTTTGACCAAACACCACCCTGCCCACCAGAGCAGAGCAGAGCAGAGAATGCCATGTCCTGTCATTCCTCAAACACCACCAGGCAGGGGTGGGCACTCCACCACCTCCCTGGGCAGCCCATCCCAACGTTTCTCCAAAGCCAGGTCACCCTGACCCAGCTCCATCCTCCCCTGCTTCCTCCACAGCTCCTCCTCCTGTAACGCTTGCAGCTCTGTCCCTACCCTTCTGACAAAGGGCCAGGGCTGGATTCAGGCACATCTGCTGCTCAACAGGCAGCATATGCTGATCCATGAAAGGCTTTCCTTAATCAAAGACCTCAGAATGAGATCTCTTTGGGTTCAGGAGGGGAGGGGGAGCAGGGAGGGTGTGGGTGGATTTTGTTGCAGAACCTGACGCTGAAAAACTCTCATTTAAGAGCCAGGAAAAGCCTGAGCAGGCAGCTGCTGTCAGCTCAGTGCACACACAGTTCACAGAAAGCAGAGCTGCTGGCACAGGGCACAGCGAGCTGGGTCCCTGTGGCCCAGCTGTGGGCAGCTCCTGCTCCCAGCCTGAGCAGAGCCGCTCCTGAGGCTGCAGCCCGTGCAGCCAGCAGGCATCAACAGGGCATCGATGCCCTGTGGCACAGGCCAGCCCCCTGGGGACATCAGCCACCTCATCGACAGCTGCCCTGAGCCACTGTCACACTGCAGTCCCCGCTGCCAGCAGTGCCAGCCCCCGGAGAGGCCCAGGGCCATCGGTGTGAGCTCAGGTGGGGGCCAGGCTGCTGCCCTCTGCTCTCTCACTCCTCTTTCCTGTCCACAGGTCCCTGGCTGCTGGAGTGAGGGTCCATCCCACCTCCAGCCCACACCACTGTGACTCACCCACAGGGAATGATGGGGGCTCAAACAACCCCAGGCAGCTTCTAATGCAAATGTTAATAAGGCACCGGGGTACAATAATAACAAAGGTGGGCAGCTTGTTTGGTAAATCATGGTCTTTTGAAGTCTGATCTTTCAGAAACCCCCCCAGACAGGTCCCCAGTGGGGAAGTGCAGGATAATCCCCAGCCCCTTCCAGCTGAGCTCACTGCTCACCCAGTCACTGCAAACCCTTCCCACTCTGTAATTTTCCTGCTGCTACCCCCACAGCCCGAGATCCAGGCAGTGAGGAGGTGCTGGACCCCACCACCACTGCACCCTTCATGCTCTGCCCTTCTCTCCCGTGGCTTTTACTGATGACACGCTCACAGCTTAGCAACATCCAGGAAAGAAGAAAAATCCCTCGGCACTACTGGAGAGCTGGTGTCAGAGGGAGGATCCCCTGTGGGTGCTCTGTGCTTTCACACCCCCTGCTCTGCTCACTGCCCCCAGCCCAGGCAGCTGCTCCTGTGCTGGAGGCAATGGTGGAGCACGCTGTGGAATCAGAGAATCCACAATCATGGAATATCCCGAGCTGGAAAAGACCCACAAGGAGTCCAGCTCGTGTCCCTGCCAGACCCCCAACAATCCCACCCTGGCATCCCTGGCAGAGCTGTCCAAATGCTCCTGGAGCCCTGGGCAGCCTGGGCAGTGCCCATTCCCTGGGCAGCCTGGGCAGTGCCAGCACCTCTGGGGATGAGGCTGTCCCTAGTGCTGATGTCCTTCACATCCCTCCTGCTGCAGGCCCCATCTCCTGCGTCCTGCAGGGCTCCCTGGGCAGCCTCGGGGGCCGGGCGGGTGGGGGCCTGACCAGCACTGCACGGCCCCACAGCAGCAGCTCTGCAGCACCCCAGGACCCACAGACACCCCTCAGGCTGTGCCCTCTCCATCACCAGGCTGCCCTTTGACAGAGCCAAGCCCTGGCTCCAGAGCCTGCCAATGACATGGTGTGGGACCGAGTGACAGGAGCAGTGTCCAGCAGGGACAGCCTCTGCCCAGCCCTGGAATGGCTCCAGCAAACCCTCGGCCTCAGGTGAGATCAAGGACAAGAAAGGAAAAATCAAGGGCAAAAAATATGTGTGGCAGCTAAATACCAAGGGATTAAGTTTCCAGCCTTTCTTTAGGGGGAAAAATCCAACATTTATAAAGCTGGAAAAAAAGAAAATGGATCAAGCTAGTGTTGATGTCAAAGAGGGATTCAGTTGAGAATAGACTTGAAGGGAATTTTATTTATGGTGCAGCTACTGGGTGGGCATCTGTGACCTTTAGAAAATGGATTAAAGCTTTTCTATACCCAGCTCCAGGCTGTGTGAATTATTAAAGCAACAAAATTGTGAAGTTGAAGTACTTGTACAAAGAAACCCAGGCACAGCCAGCCCTCGCTGTGGAGCTGGGCACAGGGACCAGGACCCCCAATCCTCTGGAGCCAGTGAAAGCCAGGCCCCCACAGGCTCCCAGCCCAGGTTCCCTCTGGAAGATTCCATTTCCTGCTGCTCTCATTCCAGCCCCAGCCTGGTTTAATCCCCTGTTTCCAATGGCACACAAAGGCACAAATCCATGCTGAAAAACTTCAGATGTGTTCTTATTTCTTCTCAGCAGTGAGGTGTAAATAATGAATTCCCACAGCCCCGCCCAGCTCCTCATCCCTTGGAAAGGGCAGCTGGGGCTGGGACCACAGGGGGGTCCCACCAGGTGGGAGGAGGGGGTCAGGAGCAAACAGCCCCCGCTGCCTCAGGGCACTGAGGCCACAAGAGGCCAACTAAACCAGGCAGAGCTCCTGGGCCTGCAGTGCCACCCCTGCCTTGGGACATCTCTGGGTCCCAGGCTGGCTCTGGTGAGGCACAACGAACCTCAGAGCGTATTTCCCATGAAAACAGGGCCACAAACTGCACTCCATTCCAGAAACCCCCTCCTGGCTGCTGCTCCTCGGGAAATGGCATCAGGGCAGCCAAAACCTGGGCAACTGCTGCTGCTGCTGCTGCTTGGAAAGGAGCCTGTGCTGCAGGAGGAACACTATGCTGATATTAAATCACTGAAAATCAAACAATATTCACCGCTACTATGTGTGGAAAATATTCCACACTTGCTAATTGGAGTAAACATGGAATTGAACCTGACCTTCATTTGATTAATTGTATCTTAAAGCTGATTAAACCCATCTCTAGAAAACAGAAATTGGTCATTTATTGCAGATATGCCAGAACCACAGCTCCGGGGCACTCAGGCTCTTCAAAAGGGATTTCTGAGATCCTTTTCCCTTCCTTTCCCACAGTTCCCACACTGAGGATGTCACCAGCTGTCCTGAGAGGATCACAAAGTGACCGTGGAAGGAAATGCTGTGCCCAAGGCCACCCCAGGCGCTGGCCCTGGTCCTGTCACCATGAGATCACACAGTGCCACAGCTCCCACAGGTCACTCACATCCCCAGGGTCTGCTCACACACTGGCTCCTAAATATCTTCCTGAACGAGGCCAGAGAGTGGTTTAATCAAGCAAACCAAGTCACTCCTCAACTTTTAGTAACACTTGCCAGGTAGGTAGTTTTATGTTTTCTGTAATTAAATGTGAGCTGTAAATGACTTGGTAAACGCAAATGCTTTTCTCAGTGTCAGAGGAAATTCAGCATATTGACAAAGTCATCCAGAAAGACGACAGATGAATCATTTCAGCATTTTGTTGAACGTGTGTGTATGGTTCTGCTGCCTGATAGACTGCTACGTGCCAGACTTCACCTTTGTGCAACGCAGAGCAAGCAGCCCCAGGGAGCAGCCCCAGGGAGCAGCCCCAGGGAGCAGCCCCAGGGAGCAGCCCCAGGGAGCAGCTCTCTGCAGAGCCCAGGGACTCCTGCCCTGGGACAACAACTGGTGTTTCTCTGTTTCGTGTTCTGAGCAGAATTAATTTTCCAGCTGCTGCTCCTTAATAGAATAAAACCTCCTAGTCTGGAAAGTTTATATGTGAAGTATGAATCTTCTCCTGTCAGCTCGAAACAAGCTGCTCTTTTTCACTGAGGTTTGGAGTTAGTGTTTGGCCTTTGTGAGCTGAAGACACAAGACCCTGAGCGTTGCTGTTCTCACCAGGAGTGTCTGGGGACACTTTCTTCTGCTGTTTGCCTTATCCTCACAGCACAAGGGCTGGGCTGGTATTTATCATTTGCCATCATTCAGCAGAAGCCCAGAAATGTGACAGAGCTCTGCTGCATGCTTTCACCTCCCCTTGCTCGAGGGATGTGGCTGCAAAGAGGGGTGAGTGTTTCAAACCACCCCCTCAACCCGTCACAGTGACTTGCACACTGCTGGCAACCCGCTTCCATCACCCTGGAAGCCCCAGGCAGACTCTCATGGAAGCCCAGCAGGAATTCACGTTGGTGGGTTGTGCCAGAGCAGGGTGATGGATCTCCTGGTGCTCATCAGGGAGCTGAGGCTCTATGGGAACATCTGCTCTAGAAATGAGCACTGATGGCAGCACTGGGACTGAGTGTCCCCTGTCCTGCCTGTCAGAGCAGCTGGACCCTCCCCATACAGAGCACGGCTGATTTTGTGCTGCCACTGCTACCCAGCACCAAAACTGCCTAATTCACATAAAGTATTCAAAAAAGGATTTCAGTAATTGGTAAATATTTGGGTTCTTCTGACCAAACAGGTCTCAGATCTCCTGGGAAAGTTCTGCTTTTGCAGATCCTCCAGCTATCCAATGATCCAATGTCAGGCTGCTCCCCAGGCCATGGCCCAGTGCAACAAGACCTCGTCAGGCTGTCCCACAGAGGGAGAAGGCAAAGGACAGTGTGGGTCATCTCCAGAGCCAGATCTGCATGTTCTCACCCTCGTGGCATCAGCTTCTGATCAAAGTGTGATGGGAGAAACCAGCCAAGATGACCTGAGCAGAGGGAAAGGCGAGCAGGTGCCGTTTGCCCCTCAGCTGTCCTGTTTATGTCCCCAGTGCATGGGGACACCTGTGCCACCCACTGCGCCAGGCCTGGCCCTTCCACAGCTCTGACACTGCACATTTCACACTATTTCCATGGCCCTGTCTGCCCCCAAAGCCCCAGTGCTGGCACACAGCCCCACTCACACAAGCAGGTGACACACCTGAGCCAGCAGTGTCCGGGATCAGCGCTGGCACTGTCACTCCCAGCTGTCACCCACCACACACAGGCGGGTGAGGCTGCACAGGGCTGGCAGCAGAGCAGTGACAGGAGCACTGCAGAGCTCCCAGAGCAGCCCCGTGCTCGTGTGACATGCCATGGGCACTGTGCTGGCACTGCCAGACCCGGGCAAACGCCAGAGTCACCTGGGCAGGGGCAGAGGGCCAGCCAGAGGAACAGGGAATGGAAAAGGACTGACACCAGGAAACCAACAGTACCCACTCCCAGAGATACACAGCTTTTTGATCATCACCTCCCACATCCTCCCACACGCTTGGCAAGAAAAGCCAGTTAAAAATAAACAACAAAACCTCTTCAGCATAACTGATTTCTGATTGGGAAAACAGCCCAGGACTTCACAGAAGCCTCCTGACCCATGTGCCAGCTCAGTCAAGCACCAAGGACAACTTCCAGCATCACTGCCTGCCTCACTGACCCCCCACAGCCCAGACATCCCCACAGGAAACTGAAAACATAGAGAATGTTTGCTGTGAAATGGTCACAATTGTGCTGGTAACTTACATCACATCTGTTGCACCAAGATGCCAAGAATTACAGCAAAGCCAAATGGCAACAAGGTATTTTCCTGAACATTTTTCCTGTGTTGACTGAGCAGCCATCACAAAAAAATTAGAAAAATAGCCAATTTTGGCCCCATTACTGTTCCAATAAACCACAAGTACATAACAGCAGACACCTGACAAACCATGCAAGACTGAGAGCTCCAGCCTACCTTGCCAAAGCTTCCCTTCCCAATGGCCCGGAGAATCTGGAAGTGGTCAAAGTTCACTACAAGGCAAAGAAAAAAGAATTTACATTTGTAAAGGCTTTACTACAAATAAGCTCACATTTTAAAGAAGGCAGGGAGACAACTACAGAGCGTTGGCCAAGCTTTTATTAAAAGTTTTCCTCTGGGGAAGCTGCAGGACAGCAGCTGCTTTCCTTTCAGGTCTCTTCATGGGCTGGCAGAGGGTTGGATGAGGTTACTAAAGGAGTGCTTTAGCACAAAGTAAAACACAGCTTCGACCTGTGTGGAGCCAGGGGGAGCCTCCCAGAGCTCAGGGGCAAACTGAGAGTGTGGCAGAGTGGAGAGCGTGGTGAGACCCTGCCCTGCCCCACAAACACTGCCCCTGCCCCACAAACACTGTCCCTGCCCCACAAACACTGCCCCTGCCCCACAAACACTGCCCCACAAACACTGCCCCACAAACACTGCCCACTGTCCCACAAACACTGCCCCACACTGTGCCCTGCCCACTGCCCACTGCCCCCTGCCCCACAAACACTGCCCACTGTCCCACAAACACTGCCCCACAAACACTGCCCACTGTCCCACAAACACTGCCCCACAAACACTGCCCACTGCCCACTGCCCCACAAACACTGCCCACTGTCCCACAAACACTGCCCCACAAACACTGCCCACTGTCCCACAAACACTGCCCCACAAACACTGCCCCACACTGTGCCCTGCCCACTGCCCACTGCCCCACAAACACTGCCCCTGCCCCACAAACACTGCCCCTGCCCCACAAACACTGCCCCAGCTCCACAAACACTGTCCCTGCCCCACTGCCCCACAAACACTGCCCCCTGCCCCACAAACACTGCCCCACACTGTGCCCTGCCCACTGCCCCACAAACACTGCCCCTGCCCCACAAACACTGCCCACTGCCCCACTGCCCCCTGCCCCACACTGTGCCCTGCCCACTGCTCACTGCCCCCTGCCCCACAAACACTGCCCCTGCCCCACTGCCCCACAAGCACTGCCCCTGCCCCACTGCCCCACAAGCACTGTCCCTGCCCCCTGTGCTCAGCCAGCTCTGGCTGTGCTGCTGTTGGTGCTGCCAAAGGGCAGCATTAGAGGGCAGGGACAGCCCTCCTCTCCCTTCACGTGCAGACCCCTCTGGATGACATTCACAGTTTTTTCCAGAGCCAGCGTGAGGAGCAATGACAGGAGATGATTGAGCAGCTGTAACACCCAGCCACTGACTCCATCAGCTGCTGCTGCAAACAAAATTATTTTTATACCAAAGTACTGCTGTGACTTAATTTAATATCAGTGTTAAATAAAGAAGACAAGGTGAGGAGGAGCGTGCTGATGGACTGAGCCCACCTGCTCAGATACAGCTGCCAGCCCTTGCCAGCTGTACCATGAGACCCTCCCCGTGCAGGGGACCCTCAGCACTCCTTGCCACATGTCTGGATGAAAAGAAATGCTGGGCATGGGCTTGGGGTTTGCAGCATGAGATGGTCAACAGTGAGCACTGAGCCTGCTGGCTGGCCACAGAGACCAAAATCACTCCGGAGGAGTGGGAACAAAGAATTCACTGTAAATATTACGAGTCCCACTCCCAGATCTTAAATAAATGCACATCTGTCATCTCTGAGGATGAATCAAGAGCCCACGCATGCCCATGGAGTTCCTATTACCCTTTTGTGCTAGGCTTATATCCAAAACATTGTTATTGTCACTTTTATGGGACGTTTTCTGCAGGAGAGCTCAGAAAACTTTGCCAAGTGAAACTGAGAACAGAATCTGGGCCAGCTCGTACCCCGTGTGTCCCTGCACTCCCAGCTCCCTCCCTCGGGCCTGCTGAAGGGCAGAAGCACCACCACTGCTCCATGTGCAGCTGCTTGAGTTGGTTCAGCTGAACTGACTGTGTGGTGATCAGCCAAAGGCTGCACTCCTTGATCTTGGCTAGGGCTCTTATTCCACCCTCAGTGACTCTGGGATCTGCCCAGGATCTCTCCAGCAGACCCCACAACAGAGCCCATGGGGACCCCAGTGTCCCCACAACCTTCTGACAGCCTCCCACAGCTCCAGGGCAAGGGCTCAGCTGCACGGGTGCTGTGTCACCTCCTCATCACCTCCTCCTCCTCTGCGGGCCTTTTGTGTCAGCAGTGATTTCATTGAGCATTTTCCTACCACCCCACTAGAGGGGCTGCAGTGAGCAATGCCAAACTGCAGCTTCAGCTTCATAAGTATTCTGTCTGAAATGCTCTGGCCAAAGCATTTGGAGCAACAGATCAAATGTTTTTCACGTGCAACCAAATCCACGGGCTGACCTCGTGTCACCAAGAGGATGCCCAGCTGCAGGGAGCCCCTTGGAAGGGCAGTGTTCTCCTGACAATTCAGCCACACGCGAGTGCTCAGGATCTGCCATCACTCCAGGAGGAGAGCCTTTGATAATTCTTTGTTATGATGTTTGGAATATTGTGTAAAAAGGCATTGCCTCTGAGAAAACAAACCCCAAAGTGTCATTTCCATGTATCCATGACTACAGCTGATCTGGAAGCCTGCTCAAGTCAGCAGGCAGGAAACAAACCTAGAAATGAATATTCACCAGGCCCTTGAACCTATCAGAAGAGATGTCACTTTTAATAAATTAATACAGAGTTCTGCTGCTGGGAAGTTCGGATGATGCACTGACTGGTTTCCCAGTTCCAGTATTTTCTGCAGCATTCAGGAGGCAATCTGATAATTCTGTGTAGGTAAACAATTCTATGATTACACATCCCAATAAAGCAAAAGCAATCTCAGCATGGGAAGAAGAAAATCATAGTAGCAGTGTGCTGCTTTTTGTGCACAGCACGGTGGATTACTAAGAATGTTAACTTATCACTACGGAATACGTGATTAGCCCCAAAATAGAAATCATGAACCTGCCTGGAACAAGTGCGTGTGCTCCAGAGGCTGACAGGAGAAAGCTGTCCTTCACCCACAGCCAGCAGGGCTGCCTGGCTCTGGGGCACTGCCACCAGCCTGAGTCACAGACATGGCACAGGAGGGGACAGTGCTGCCCCTGCCAGGCCCTGCTCACCCGCTGCTCTGGCTCTGCACAGCTCCAGCAGCCACAGCCTGGGGGGCAGGAACGGCTTCAGGAGGAGCCAGAGTCCCTCACAGGCACCTGGAAACCTGGGGGCTCCAGGAAGCACCTCTGTACAGAGGCTGCTCACACCTGGAACAGGCGTCCTGCAGCCATGGTCATGATCCAAGCCCCTCAGGAGGCACTTGCACAATGCCCTTAATGGTGTGCTGGGCTTTGGGCACTCCTGAAGCACCAAACCCAGGGACAAAATCAGTCTAGGTGAGTGGGACTAGGAGGAGCCTTACAACTGAAAATATTCTGTTCTTCTGTTCCATCCCATCCCATCCATCCCATCCCAGTACAATATCACATCATCCCCATCCATCATCCATCCATCCCCACCATCCC